>SJXQ01008537.1:0-47624 GCA_006408695.1 Aepyceros melampus | reverse complement strand
TTCTTTGGAACTCTGCACTCAGATGCTTATATCTTTCCTTTTCTCCTTTGCTTTTTGCTTCTCTTCTTTTCACAGCTATGTGTAAAGCTTCTACAGACAGACATTTTGATTTTTTGCATTTTTTTTCCATGGGGATGGTCTTGATCCCTGTCTCCTCTACAATGTCTAAATCTATTTCTCACTTCCACTGTATCATCATAAGGGATTTGATTTAAATCATACCTGAATGGTCTAGTGTTTTTCCCTACTTTCTTCAATTTAAGTCTGAATTTTGCAATAAGGAGTTCATGATCTGAGCCACAGTCAGCTTCTGGTCTTGTTTTTGTTGACTGTATAGAGCTTCTCCATCTTTGGCTGCAAAGAATATAATCAATCTGATTTTGGTGTTGACCATCTGGTGATGTCCACGTGTAGAGTCTTCTCTTGTGTTGTTGGAAGAGGGTGTTTGCTATGACCGGTGCATTTTCTTGGCAAAACTCTACTAGTCTTGGCCCTGCTTCATTCCATATTCCAAGGCCAAATTTGCCTATTACTCTAGGTGTTTCTTGACTTCCTACTTTTACATTCCAGTCCCCTATAATGTTTATAAATTTTATTGATTAGCTCTTGTAATTTTCTTGTGGTATCTTTAAGTGCTACCTTTCTATGTAGAGCATTATATCATTTGCAAATACTGAGATTTTGGCTTCTTCTTTTCCAATCTGGATTCCTTTTTTTCTTTTTCTTCTCTGATTGCTATGGCTAAGACTTCCAAAACTATGTTGAAAAGTAATGGTGAGAGTGGACACCCTTGTCTTTTAGGTGTTTCTTGACTTCCTACTTTTACATTCCAGTCCCCTATAATGTTTATAAATTTTATTGATTAGCTCTTGTAATTTTCTTGTGGTATCTTTAAGTGCTACCTTTCTATGTAGAGCATTATATCATTTGCAAATACTGAGATTTTGGCTTCTTCTTTTCCAATCTGGATTCCTTTTTTTCTTTTTCTTCTCTGATTGCTATGGCTAAGACTTCCAAAACTATGTTGAAAAGTAATGGTGAGAGTGGACACCCTTGTCTTCTTCCTGATTTTGGAGGATATGCTTTCAATGTTTCGCCATTGAGGATAATGTTTCCTATGGGTTTGTCATATGTGGCTTTCCTTCTATGCCTGCTTTCTGGAGAGTTTTTATTATAAATGGGTATTGACTTTTGTCAAAGGCTTTCTCTGCATCTATATAGATAATCATATGGTATTTATCTTTCAATTTGTTAATACAGTGTATCACATTGATTTGTGAACATTGAAGAATCCTAGCATCCCTGGAATAAAACATACTTGGTGATGACGTATGATCTTTTAAATATGTTGTTAGACTGTGTTTGCTAGAATTTTGTTGAGGATTTTTGCATCTATGTTTATCAGTGATATTGGCCTGCAGTTTGCTTTTTTTGTGGCATCTTTGTCGTGTTTTGGTATTAGGATGATGGCAGCCACATAGAATGAGTTTGGGAGTTTACTTTCCTCTGCAATTTTCTGGAATTCTTTTTTTTTTAATTTTTTTATTTTTTATTAATTTTTATTTTTTTAGTTTGTTTTGCTTTACACTACTGTATTCGTTTTGCTACACATCGACATGAATCAGCCACGAGTGTACATGAACTCCCAATCCCGACCCCCACCTCCCCCCTCCCGCCCCACACCCTCTCTCTGGATTATCCCCGTGCATCAGTCCCAAGCATCCTGCATCCTGCATCAAACCTGGACTGGCGATTCGTTTCACTTATGATATCACACATGTTACACTGCCACTCTGCCAACCCATCCCACCCTCTCCCTCTCCCACAGAGTCCAAAAGGCCGTTCTATACATCTGTGTCTCTTTTGCTGTCTTGCGTACAGGTTTATCATTACCATCATTCTAAATTCCATATATATGTGTAAGTATACTGTATTGGTGTTTTTCTTTCTGGCTTACTTCACTCTGTATAATCGGCTCCAGCGTCATCCACCTCATTAGAACTGATTCAAATGTATTCTTTTTAATAGCTGAGTAATACTCCATTGTGTATATGTACCACAGCTTTCTTATCCATTCATCTGCTGATGGACATCTAGGTTGCTTCCATGTCCTGGCTATTATAAACAGTGCCGCAATGAACATTGGGGTACACGTGTCTCTTTCAATTCTGGTTTCCTTGGTAACTCTTCTTTAAATTTTTGGTAGAATTTCACCTGTGAAGCCATCTGGTCCTGCGCTTTTGTTTGTTGGAAGATTTCTTTTTTTAATTACAGTTTCAATTTCTGTGCTTGTTATGGGTCTATTAAGCTTTTCTATTTCTTCCTGGTTCAGTTTTGGAAGGTTACACTTTTCTAATAATTTTTCCTTTTCTTCCAAGTTGTCCATTTTATTGGCATATAAATGCTCATAGAAGTCTCTTATGATCTTTTGTATTTCTGAAATGTCTGTTGTGATTTGTCAATTTTTATTTTTAATTTTATCAGTTTGATTCTTCTCCCCCCCCCTTTTTTTTTGATGAGTCTGGCTACTGATTTGTCTATTTCATTTATCTTTTCAAAGAAACAACTTTTAACTTTGTTGATCTTTGCTATAGTCTCTTTCATTTCCTTTTCATTTATTTCTGCTCTGATTTTATCTCTTTCCTTCTACTAACTTTGAGGTGCTTCTATTCTTCTATTTCTAGTTGCTTCAGATGTAAAGTTAGGTTGTTTACTTGATGTTTCTCTTGTTTCTTGAGGTACGCTTGTATTTCTATGAACCTCCCTCTTAGCATTGCTTTTACTGAATCCCATAGGTTTTGGGTTGCAGTGTTTTCATTCTCATTTGTTTTTATGCATATTTTTATTTCCTTTTTTTATTTTTTACATGATCTGTTGGTTATTCAGGAGCATATTGTTTAGCCTCCATATGTTTGTGTTTTTTTTTATAGTTGTTTTCCTGTGGTTGACATCTAATCTTACCTCACTGTGATCAGAAAAGATGCTTGAAGTGATTTCATTTTTTAAAATTTACCAAGGCCAGATATATGCCCCAGGATGTGACATAACCTGAGGATTGTTTTGTGTGCACTTGAAAGAAAAAGGTGAAATCCATTGTTTTGGGGTGAAATGTCCTGTAGATATCCGTTAGGTCTAACTGGTTCATTGTATCATTTAAAGTTTGTGTTTCCTTGCTAATTTTCTGTTTGGTTGATCAATCCAGAGGTGTGAGTGGGGCATTACAGTCTCCCACTATCATTGTATTCCTGCTAATTTCCCCTTTCCTACTTGTTAGCACCTGCCTTCCATACTGAGGTGCTTCTATGTTGGATGCATAGCTATTTACAATGGTTATATCTTCTTGGATTGATCCTTTGATCATTATGTAGTGTCCTTCTTTGTCTCTTACCATGGTCTTTATTTCAAAGTCTGTTTTATCTGATATGAGTAATGCTACTTTTTACTTTCTTTTGGTCTCCATTTGCATGAAATATCTTTTTCCAGCCCCTCACTTTCAGCCTGTATGTGTCCCTAGGTTTGAGGTGGGTCTCTTGTAGACAACATATATAAGGTCTTGTTTTTGTATCCATTTGGCCAGTCTCTGTCTTTTGGTTGGACCAGTCAACCTATTTACATTTAAGGTAATTATTGATAAGGAAGATCCCATTACCATTTACTTTGTTTTGGGGTTCGTTTTTACAAAACTCTTCTGTGTTTCCTGTCTAGAGAAGATCCTTTAGCATTTGTTGAAGAGCTGGTTGGTGGTGCTGAATTCTCTCAGCTTTTGCTTGTCTGTAAAGCTTTTGATTTCTCCTTCATGTCTGAATGAGATCCTTGATGGTTAGAGTAATCTTGGTTGTGGGTTTTTCTCTTTCATCATTTTAAGTCTGTCCTGCCATTCCCTTCTGGCCTGAAGAGTTTCTATTGAAAAAGCAGTTGTGGGGGTGCCCTTGTGTGTTTTCTTGCTTTTCCCTTGCTACTTTTAATATTTGCTCTTTGTGTTTAATTTTTGTTAGTTTGATTAATATGTGTCTTGGAGTGTCTTGCTTTGGGTTTATCCTGATTGGGACTCTCTGGGTTTCTTGGACTTAGGTAGCTGTTTCGTTCTCCATTTTATGGAAATTTTCACTATTATCTCCTCAAATATTTGCTCATGCCTTTTTTTTTTTTTTTTGTCTTTGTCTTCTTCTTCTGGGATACTTATGATTTGAATGTTGGGATGTTTAACATTTTCCCAGAGGTCTCTAAAGTTTTCCTCATTTCTTTTAAGTCTTTTTTGTTTGTTCCTCTCTGCTTCATTTATTTCTAGCATTATATCTTCCACCTCACTTATCCTCTCTTCTGCCTCATTTATTCTACTGTTGGTTACCTCCAGAGTGCTTTCAATTTCACTTATTGCATGGTTAATCATTTATTGACTCTTTTATTTCTTCTGGGTCCTTGTTAAACATTTCTTGCATCTTCTCAATCCCTGTCTCTAGTCTATTTATCTGTAATGCCATTTTGTTTCCAAGATTTTTGATCATCTGTACTATCATTATTCTGAATTCTTTTTCAGGTAGACTCCCTATTTCCTCCTCTTTTGCTTGGTTTGTGGGTTTTTATCATGTTCCTTCACCTGTTGACTGTTGCCCTGCCTTTTAATTATGTTTAGACTGCTTGGGTTGCTCTTTCTGCAGGCTGGAAGTTTGTGTTTCCTTTTATTTGTGAAGTCTACTCCCTGTGGGTGGGGCTGGACCAGTGGCCTGTCAAGTTTTCCTGGTTGGGCAAAATTGTGTCTGTGTTCTGGTGGGTGGAGCTAGATCTCTTTTTTCTGGAGTGCAATGAAGTGTCTAATAGTGTGTTTTGGGGTGTCTATGGGTTTGAAATGGCTTTGGGCAGCCTGTCTTTTAATGTTCTGCATTGTGTTCTTGTTTTGCTAGAGAATTAGCATGGTGTGTCTTGCATGGGAACTTGACTTTTCTGTGGAGGTTGGTTTCAGTATAGGTTTGGAGACTTTTGGGTGAGATTTTGTCTATTGGTGTTCCCTGGAGTCAGGAGTTCTCTAATATTCTAAACTTCTGGAGTTAAGCCTTCTTCCTCTGGGTTTCAGTCCTTCTCTTACAGTAGCCTCAAGACCTCCATCCATAGAGCACAGAAGATAAAACTCTTAGGTTAATGGTGAAACAACTCTCTACAGCCAGGAACACTCAGAGAGATTCACAGTTATGTAGAGAAAAGAGCAGGGAGGAGGAAGATAGAGACGACCAAGAGGAGAAAAGGGAGAGTCAAAAGGGGAGAGAACATTCAAGCCAGCAATGAAATCCCTCAGTACTCTCCACAGCCAGGAGCATCCAGAGAGATTCACAGACTTATATAGAAAAGAGAAGAGGGAGGAAGGAGATATAGGTGACCCAGAGGAGAAAAGAGAGAGTAAAAAGGGGAGAGAGCTATCAAGCCAGTAATCAAAGCCCTAAGTGAAAATGGATATTGAAGATTAGATTCTTAAAGGTACAAAATTGATAACAAATATCAAAAAGCAAAGATTAAAAACCTAGAATAAAGGTTAGACTCTCAAAAATACAATATAAAAAATACAAAACAAAATCAATCACAAAAATTAAAAAGAAAAAAAAATATATATGAAATTTGTTTTTTAAAAGATGGTTTTTTTCTTGAAAGTTATAGTAGGCTATAAAAATGTCAGTGGCAGACTTTGTTTTTTGGGGCTCCAAAATCACTGCAGATAGTGACTGCAGCCATGAAATTAAAAGATGCTTACTCCTTGGAAGAAAAGTTATGACAAACCTAGATAGTATATTCAAAAGCGGAGACATTACTTTGCCGACTAAGGTCCGTCTAGTCAAGGCTATGGTTTTTCCAGTGGTCATGTATGGATGTGAGAGTTGGACTGTGAAGAAGGCTGAGCGCTGAAGAACTGATGCTTTTGAAGTGTGGTGTTGGAGAAGACTCTTGAGAGTCCCTTGGACTGCAAGGAGATCCAACCAGTCCATTCTAAAGGAGATCAGCCCTGGGATTTCTTTGGAAGGAATGATGCTAAAGCTGAAGCTCCAGTACTTTGGCCACCTCATGCGAAGAGTTGACTCATTGGAAAAGACCCTGATGCTGGGAGGGACTGGGGGCAGGAGGAGAAGGGGACGACCAAGGATGAGATGGCTGGATGGCATCACGGACTCAATGGACGTGAGTCTGAGTGAACTCTAGGAGATGGTGATGGACAGGGAGGCCTGGTGTGCTGCGATTCATGGGGTCGCAAAGATTCAGACACGACTGCGCGACTGAACTGAATAAAAATGAAAGTTAAAGGAGTAATAAATAAGTAAATTTTTTAAAATAATTAAAAAGTGATAATGATAAAAATATATCTAGGAGTTTCTCTGGAGCTGCTGTGGGCAGTGTGAGGTCAGTTCAGTGTCAGATAGTCCCTTGTTCCAGCTTGTACTTGCTCTCAAGGTCTATAGTTGCCCCTCAAATGCACAGTCTCAGCATGAACTGCAGGGTTTTAATCTGTTGCACCTGTCACTTCTGGGGCAGTTCTCCCTTCTTTGCTTATTTTGGCTTCCCCTGTTGCAAAACTCTTCAGTGTCTAATTTCTGCCTGACATGACGGGGCAACAGTGGCCACTTATTTAGGCTCACTTGTTCCACTGTGCTATGGAGAGGGAAGGACACTGCAAGCAAATACCACTGACATGTGTGGGGCATGCTCACAGTGGATGGACCACACTGGGTTTGCCACAGGCCAAGTGGTGTGTACTTCCTGTATCCATAATGCTCAGGCTCCAGGGTGTTCTGCAAGGGCACTGTCCCAAGTGGGCCCTGCATTTCGTGCACTCCCCAGGTCTAAGCTGCTTGGGTTCTTAGGTGCTCTGCAAAGGCACAGACCCAGATGGGCTGTGTGTTTTGTGCCCTTCCCAGGTCCAAGCTGTTCAGGAGACCAGGTGTTTTTGAGTGCACTGTCTCAGGTGGGCCCTGAATCTTATGTACCTCTCTGGTCCCAGCCACTCAGTTTCCCAGGTGTGCCAAGAGGGCACAGCCTCAGGTGTTCCATGTTTCTCCTCTGGGGAGCTGATTTCAGGCTGTGACACTCCTGGCAGATGTTTACTGCCCAGGATCCCAGGAAGATTTGTTTAGCAACTGGCAGCCTGCTCACAGTTTGCTGGAAGATGCAGTCTCTGGGGCTGAGATCACAGTGGCCCCTTGCCTTCCTGCTCTAGCTGTTGCACACCTGCCTCTCTGCCTCCAGGGATGGAGGGGCTAAATGGCAGCCAACTTTCTCTCCTTTGTTTTTTGTTAGTGATACGATCTTTCATTCTGTAAGCATGCCAGGGGTCACCATGTGGTATTAGAATCTTTTGCAAGAAACGTCTTCTTTTGTTGTTGTTTTTTGATGATCCCACGGTTTGGGTTGCTATGATCACGTTAATTCCCTCAGAGTGTCCTCAGGGCAGTCAAGCCTGGTCCTTATCCTAAGGACCAATGATGCAGCCTGCACCTCCCTGCCCAGCCCCCACCCGCTGCTGGGGGAGGCAAGCATCTGAGCCGCTGCTCTACTGGCGATTGCAGTTGGTGCATATCCGGTGGGGTTTTTTTTACTCCCCGGTTATGTTGCCAGGTTTAATAAATTATTGAATTCTGGAGAAAGAATAAGTTCCACTTGTCTGTAAACTGTTAGGCAGTGTTTTCTAATAATTCATGCTGTGCCAGCTTTGACCTTTCTGGCTTTGTTCTGGCTTCTCCCAGAGCTGGTGCAGCACAGGGAACATGCGTCACCTCAGGAACTCTAAGGCTGAATTGGGCTGAGCTGCTCAGTCCGCCCATGAGCCAGTGTAGCCTGGGCAGGGGCGGAGACACAGCTTTGTTCAGTCCCGCAGAGCAGGAGGGTGGAGCTGAGGGAGGGAGGCCTGTGCTTCAGGGATTGTGGCCACACCTGGTGAATCAGCCCAACCAGAACAGCCCTACAGAAGCACATGCGGGTGCAACAAATACCCAGAGGCTCCTTCTGGTCTTCTCAGAGTCCCTTCCTCCCTCCCCAGTCTGGGCATGTTCCCCAGTTCTCTGGAGAAGCTGCTCTTCTGGAGGAGGCCACACTTCATTTTATTTGTGCTCCTGGACAGCTGGACCTAGCAGGTGAGAAGGGCCACAAGCACTTCTAAGAGGCGGCTACTCTTGTGTCTGGGAAGGGACTTTCTGATGAAGTCTGGATGGCAGAGTAGGTTTAGAAAGTTTACAAAGTCCTGTTGGTGCTCTCAGGACCCTGTGGATGGCCCTGTCCTGCCTGGGTATCAGGGAGATGTGCCAAGCACAGTCCCATGGGGCCATTGCAGGTCACAGACAGACCTTCTAAGGGTACATCTGACCTGTGCATATAGTGTCAGAAGTTTGAACCAGGGCATGTGTGTTACAAACTGTGGATATAACATGTCAGCTTGCTATCGATGTGATTGTGTGTACATGTGTGCCTGCTCAATCATGTCCAACTCTTTGTGACCCCATGGACTGGGGCCTGCCTGGCTCCTCTGTTCATGGAATTTTCCAGGCAAGAATATTGGAGCAGTTTGCCATTTCCTATTCCAGGTGATCTTCCTGACCCAAGGATAGAACCCGAGTCTCTTGAGTCTCCTGCATAGGCAAGCAGATTTTGACCACTGCCCCACCTGGGAAGCCTGTGGATATGATTACTTTCTATAAAAGCTGTTTATTGAGCTAAACTAGGGGTCGAAAAGAGTTGGAATGACTGAGCGACCGAACTGAACTGAACTGAAGCTTTAACTTAAACAGAAATGGTATTAATGATGTCTACCCACATATTTATTCAAGTTCTCTGTCTCACCAGTTGCCCATCCAGAACTTTTGCTTATTTCTACAATGATAGCAGTCAGGAAGGCCTTCTTCACTCTAAATACACCCTGCAGAATGTTTGATTTTTAGAGTTTATGAAGAAGACAAAGGACTATTGAATGAGCTCTGAACCCCTGGGCTGCAAACTCAATCCATTAGTCACTTCCAGTCCTTTTTCAGTGAAGAACCACTGAGACAACTGGAAAGAAAACAGGAGGACAATGCAGGTGAGGGGCAGGTCCCTGCCCATAGAGGTCATCCCTGGGAGGGGGCTTGGGAAAGAGCAGAAATGGAGAGGCAGGCAATTTTCCTATCATTTCATTTCCTTCTGCATTCTTGGCTTTGTTTGCATAATGAAGCATCTATTTGCCTTTCTAATTTTTATTTTTTTTAATATTAGTTAGCAAACTTTATTTATTTTTTAATTTCATACAGTTTTTTCTTTAATTAATTTTTATTTTTTAGTTTGTTTTGCTTTACAATACTGTATTTGCCTTTCTAATTTTTAGAAAAAGCAACTTTTTTTCTGGAGGGGAAGAGCTGGTGTGAATCCTTAACAATTTCCCCTAGTCTGCGTTTTGCCCTGTCCCCAATGCCATCTTCCACAGCTCCCTGAATGGCTTTCCTTCCAGGCAAGGGTGGGCAGGTTCCCAGGCTTATAGGCTACCCAAGTTCAGTCCCTACACATGCAGTAGTTCAAGGTCCTTTCCCCCTCCATTAGCTTCTTCTGTTATTCCTTTCCTGGAGATTTTCCCTAGAGATTATAACTTTTTTTTTAAATTAGCTTTTGGGGGTATAATTTATAAACAATAGAATTCATCACTGTAAGTGTACAGTTTGATGAGTTTTTGCAAATGTGTACACTTTGCATAGTTATCTCTACAGTCATTGCATAGAACCTTTCTCCTTGCAACAGAGCTCCCCTCTGCCCCTGCCTAGTAGATATCCATCTCACCTCCTGTCACTCTCGGTCTCCTTCCACTCTGGACTTTCATATAAATGAAATGGTAGAGTGTAGAGCCTTTGGTGCCCTGACTTCTTCCACTTAATACACTGCTTCTGGGAATCAGCCACGCGTGTGAGCATGAGAAATCTGTTCCTTTGTTGTGGCTGAGTCGTGTTCCATGGGGTGTCACTGTTGTTTGCCACACTAGTCTGTGAATATGTGAACTCTTGCTAGTTTGGCTATGAATACTTCTTCTATGAACTTCTGTTACAAATACATCTGTTATGAACATTTGCTTACAAATCTTTATGTAGACATTGTCCCTACTACCACCTTTTTTTTTTTTTTCCAAACCTAAGAAGAGAATTGCTAGGTCACAGAGTAAGCATTCTTAAACTTTATAAGAAACTGCCAAATGCCATTTTACATTGCCACCAGCAGTGTGTGAGAGCTCCGCTTGCTCCAGACCCTCGCCTCACTTGGCATTATCAATTTTTTTTTCAGTCATTCCCACGAGTGTAAAGTGGTATCTCATCATGGTTTTCATTTATATTTCCTTGATTATTAATGATGCTGAATCATTCTGTGCGCTCATTTGTCATCTGTATAATCTTCTTAATGAAGTATCTCTTCAAGCTTTTTTCCCCCATGTTTTTATTGGGTTGTTTGTCTTATCATTGAGCTGTAAGAGATCTTTGTATAGTCTGGATACAATTCCTTGTCAAATGTATACTTTTCAAATATTGTCTACCAGTCTATGGCTTATTTTTTCACTTATTTAATAGTGACTTTTAAAAAGCGGAAGTTTAACATTTGGATTCAGTTTAGTTCAGTTCAGTCACTCAGTCGTGTCCGACTCTTTGCGACCCCATGAATCGCAGCACGCCAGGCCTCCCTGTCCATCACCATCTCCCGAAGTTCACTCAGACTCACTCCACCGAGTCCGTGATGCCATCCAGCCATCTCATCCTCGGTTGTCCCCTTCTCCTCCTGCCCCCAATCCCTCCCAGCATCACAGTCTTTTCCAATGAGTCAATTCATCCCATGAGGTGGCCAAAGTACTGGAGCTTCAGCTTTAGCATCATTCCTTCCAAAGAAATCCCAGGGCTGATCTCCTTCAGAAGGGACTGGTTGGATCTCCTTGCAGTCCAAGGGACTCTCAAGAGTCTTCTCCAACACCACAGTTCAAAAGCATTAATTCTTCGGTGCTCAGCCTTCTTCACATAGGTGGCCAAAGTACTGGAGCTTCAGCTTTAGCATCATTCCTTCCAAAGAAATCCCAGGGCTGATCTCCTTCAGAAGGGACTGGTTGGATCTCCTTGCAGTCCAAGGGACTCTCAAGAGTCTTCTCCAACACCACAGTTCAAAAGCATTAATTCTTCGGTGCTCAGCCTTCTTCACAGTCCCACTCTCACATCCATACATGACCACTGGAAAAACCATAGCCTTGACTAGATGGACCTTAGTTGGCAAAGTAATGTCTCTGCTTTTGAGTATACTATCTAGGTTGGTCATAACTTTTCTTCCAAGGAGTAAGGGTCTTTTAATTTCATGGCTGCAGTCACCATCTGCAGTGATTTTGGAGCCCCAAAAAATAAAGTCTGACACTGTTTCCACTGTTTCCCCATCTATTTCCCATGGAGTGATGGGACCGGATGCCATGATCTTCGTTTTCTGAATGTTGAGATTTAAGCCAACTGTATCACTCTCCTCTTTCACTTTCATCCAGAGGCTTTTTAGCTCCTCTTCACTTTCTGCCATAAGGGTGGTGTCATCTGCATATCTGAGGTCATTGATATTTCTCCTGGCAATCTTGATTCCAGCTTGTGTTTCTTCCAGTCCAGCGTTTCTCATGATGTACTCTGCATATAAGTTAAATAAGCAGGGTGACAATATACAGCCTTGACGTACTCCTTTTCCTATTTGGAACCAGTCTGTTGTTCCATGTCCAGTTCTCACTGTTGCTCCCTGACCTGCATACAGATTTCTCAAGAGGCAGGTCAGGTGGTCTGGTATTCCCATCTCTTTCAGAATTTTCCACAGTTGATTGTGATCCACACAGTCAAAGGCTTTGTCATAGTCAATGAAGCAGAAATAGATGTTTTTCTGGAACTCTCTTGCTTTTTCCATGATCCAATTTTTGCATCCTATTTGCTTCATTCAGGACCATAAATATTTTGTTATATTTATTTCAAGGAGTTTTATGGTTTAGCTCTGACACTTAGATGTATGGTCTATTTTGAGTAAACTTTGTGTATGATATTAGATGGGGAGTTGTGTATATTTTGCATTTTGGTATATGGTTATGGTTCTAGTACCATTTATTTAAAAGACTGCTATTCTCTTTCTACATTGAATTACAGAATTTTTGCTCTTCTGTAGTCTCTTCTTTTCAATTATTTTTAATCTAAAGTGCTATAAAATGTGGTACTTCATATAATTGTTAGTAGATGATCTTTGGTTCTTTCTCCTTTACTGTAATACTTGCAATAGCCTAAACTTACCATCACTTTGTTGCATGGAGCCATCCAAGCTGGTCAATGGGAGAGTTTTTTATGTAGAGTAGACCCTATTTGTTTGTGCCCAAGCAGAAACTATTCTCCTAGCAGTGATGGTCCATAACCATTACAATATTTGATTGTACAATGCCCACAACGTATGAACTGTATGTGTATATCAGAAGGAAACTGCTCTTCAGTGAGTACATGCTATCTTCCAGGCACCTAATTTAATCTTCATAACAGCCTGAGATGAGACTCTCATTTTGCAGTTGACCAAATAGGAGGCTTAGAAAGAATAATTAACTGACCCATAGCAAATACACATCCGAACTTGGATATAAAGCTTTTTTCTTTCTGTAATGCTGCCTCTATTTTACTGGCAATCTTCACTTTTTTTTTTTTTACTGTACTAATTGTATGTGCTTCAGTCCATGGAGTCGAAAAGAGTCAGACACAACTGAGCGACTGAACTGACTGACTGAATTGTGTTTACCAGGGTTCTCCAAAGAAACAGAACCGATAGTATATATGGAGATATATATGAAAGGAGATTTATTATAGGTATTGCTTCATGTGGTTATGGAGGCTGAGAAGCCCCACAATTTGCTGTCTGCAATTGGAGAACTAGTAAAGCCAGTGGTTTAATTTAGTCCAAGTTCAATGGCCTAAGAATCAGGGAGCTGACAGTGTAAATCCCAGTCTGAGTCCAAATATCTGAGAACCAGAGTGCCAATATCTGAGGGCAGGAAAAGGCAGATGTCTCAGCTCAAGCAGAGAGAGTCAATCACCCATTCTCTCCCATTTTGTTCTATTCAGGCCCTCAGCAGGTTGGATACCACCTGTCCACTCTGGTGAGACCAACCTTCTTTACTCAGTCTACCCATTCAAATGCTAATCTCTTCCAGAAACACCCTCACAGATTCATCCAGAAATAATGTTTCACCAGCTATCTGGGCATCCCTTAGTCCTCTCAAGTTGATACATAAAATGAGCCATCATACTAATGATATTTTAGAACCAAATATCACTGAGCAATGGGGATGCATTTACAAAGAGAACCCAGGCCTTGGGGAAGATGGCTTAAGGGTGGGCCTTGGAGACCATGAAGAGCATCCACATCTAGGATTGTCCATGGTCAACAGAGTCTTCAGCTCCTTGTGGGTCTGCACTGGCAGCTGCTCATGACAGGGCCTGTATGATGGTTCAGTGGAATTTAAGTCTGTATGGAAAAATGACAACAATCTTCCAGGGTGGTGGGTAAAATGCCTGGCATGTAACAGGTGCTAAATTGTTGTCGGTCTGATGGTCCTGATCTCCAGGATATAGAAGGAAAGAGGAATATGCTGTTGACCCTGAACAGTGGAGGCATTAGGGACACCGACACTCCAAGCAGTTGAAAATTGAATGTAGCTTCACAGTTGGCCACTCATCCAAGATTCCAGATCCATGGATTCAACCAACCTTAGTGCATATTTACTGGAAAAGAATCCACATAGAAGTGGACTTCTGCAATTCAAACTCATGTTGTTTAAGGGTCAGCTGTAGTTTCTGTAGGATGTCAGTGAAAGGAAGAATATAAGGTTTGAGGCATCCAGAGTGAACACCATAAATGGCAGCTACCATACCCTAGTGCCACCAGGAGGCAAACATTCCTGCAACAGTGTACTTCCTGTGAGCCCTTGAGCATGGCCTTGTTTTTTTAACCAACAACACACTCAGTAAAACCTGTGTGTCTTTTGCCTCCTGTGAAACAAAGGACAAGCAGTGTTTGGATAAGTGAATTGCAGCAGCTTAAGTGGGCTGGCTGTAGTCTGGGAGCACGGGGCCTCCTGACACCCAAAGGCTTGCTTTCCTGGATGGTCATGTGGGGACAGGAGAAGACAGTCTGTATGGAGCAGCATTGAAGAACAGTGACCTTGGAAGCAGGGGTTTGGAGATCTGGCCACCCTGCAGACTTGCTAACTTTTCCCCAGCATCACTTGTGTTAGTTTTAGAAAAAGGGTAAAAAGTCCAATATCATTGAATACATGCTGTTTGCTGGGCGTTTTACACCTATAGTTCATGTAATGCTCAAACATACATACATGGTCTAGCTTGTTTTCCCTCTGTCTTACAGAAAAGAAAACTGAGGTTCAAGCAAGTCAAATGCCTTTCCCACAGACCTACAGTTAGGTGTTAGCTCCTTCTCAAAACTGTCTTTTAATTTTTCTGAAACACCATGCTGCTGCTAATTCAAAATAGGGGGTGGTAATAAAACACAGAGTGATTGTAAAGAGCAAGTAAGATAATGAATACACAGATGGCAAACTGTCAGGCACAACAGACCTGTTTTACCTGTGTTTGTTTTTTTTTTTTTGGATTTAAGAAACTAAACGAATCACTCTATTAACTGTATGGCGAATGTGCCGGAAGAAATATACAAGTCCAAACAGAATAGAGGATTTTGTGTGTGTATGCTGAGATTAACATTTAAATACCCAAATAGAAAAAAAAATTTTTTTTCCTTTTATTTGTAGGGTAGTTGTTTCATTCTATCCACATTTTCCCCCTGTGCTATGGAAATAAAACTGTTATTATTATGCCCCCAGGTTAGAGCCCTAGTTGGGCCAGGAACATGGATAGCTCTTCTGAATACTGTCCTGGGTTGAAGGTAAGAAGTAGACACAGCCAAGCCCTCAGCAGGCGGGCTGATGGGGCCAGAGCATGCTCAGTTGAAGTGCCCTGTGCTATATGTTTACACACACTGTGTCAGTCCTTCCTGGAGGCCTGGGAATGGGCCTTCCACAGGTATGGGCCAAGATGAAGGAAGTCAAATACTTGCCCAGATCATGGAGTCTAAGAGGGAAGTACACATGAATTCTGTATTTGTCTGCATATCTTAGTGCCAAAGTCAGAGCCTGGCATGGAATAGAAACTCAATTCTAGAACGTGAATGAATAAATTGGTAAATGAAGGAAGGAAGAGTAATTATGGATTTGAGTCTGGGAGAGCTTCATGAAGTGGCAGTACTGCTTAGGTTGATGAGTTGATCAGAGAAGAGGGAGAGGGTGGAGAGGACAGATTCTTCAAGACCAGGAACACATCTGAGAGGAAGGTGGCAGGTGTGAGAGACAGGAGAATGACAGGTAGATAGATGAGAAGAAATTTGCTCCTTTCTCTGGATTAAACCAGAGTCAAGAGTAGGAGAGGAGTCTGCAGCTCACACAATCCACTCTAGGTAGAGCTGGGTTTAGGCAATGGGACTGAGGATGCTGTATTTGCCTGCAGCATGCTGTGGGCGCAGTGGTGTGGGAGGGTCCCAGAGAAATCTCCCCCAGCTCTCAATATATGCATGTACCTCATACTCCTCAAATAGCACAGTGTCTCTGGAATCATAAAATTCTTTGCACAGCTTTGTTGCTTGTATTGTAGCTCCTGCAGCTCAGAACAGCAAGGGCATGTCAGAGCTTTGTCACATTCAGAATCTGATTTCTGCCCCAAGACTCTGCCTTCCTCTTCTGTTTTTAAGCATATGATTACTTTGGGCCTGCCCAACTAATCTCTTTATCTTATTGTCAGCTGATTAGTAATCTTAATTATATCTTTAAAATCCTTTCTATCCTATAACATAACATATTCATAGACATAATCCCCAAAGCAAAAGCCTGGGGTCAGAATCCTGCTACCACACTAATGGGGGAATCAGAATTGATAGCAAGCACTTATAAGACACTCTAGTGAATGCTCTAGGAGAGTAGCACACAGTGCTGTGCAGGATGCAGAAGTTCTCTCTAAGTGAAGCAGGGGCAGCTTCCTGGAGGAAAACTATCTAAATTGAACCTAGTATGATGGGCTGAATTTAACAAGAGGAGAAGGTCCCAGGCAGAAAGAACACCTTGTGTGTTTGGAGTTCATTACTGCTGACCTGTGGAACTCACTTCAGGGACCCAGAGAGACAAGGGATGGTGGAAAGAAAGCTGAGAACACCCAGAGTTTCTTAGCATGGGGCTGGAATGCTGAGATCTTCATTTTAGAAAGCTTGTCTGCTGGCACTATGGAAGTGGAGAAAATTTATCTAGGGAGGAGGGTGGCACACCACCCAGGAGGTTGTTTTAGTAACAGGTAAACTAATGATAGCTTGAAAAGTGAAAATGCCAATGGAGGGAAGAGAAGCGAATGTGAAATGATTTGAATTTGAGTGTGAAAGGGTAACAAGTTACAAGTGAGTCCCAGATTTCTGTCTGGATGACTAAATGTATTATGGTACTATTCGTGGAGACTGGAGGAGGAATAGGGCAATGGGAACCATGGGTTCTATTTTAGAGATGTTTAATTATTTGAGATGACTGTGAGATACTGAGTGGTGATTCCTGTATGCAGATCTAGGATAGTGATCAAAGTCTGGGAGTCATCAGTGAATGACTGAAATCGCCTCCCAGAACTTCAAGTGTGGGAAGAGTAGAGGACCTGGAAAACAACTTTTAGGCGGTAGGAGGGAGGAAGAGCACCCAGCAAAGGGGGAAGAAACAGAAGGCGTGGAAGAAAGAAATTCAGGTGGTGGAAAAGAAAAAAGTGTCAAGAGAGAAGTTGAAGTCAAGTACTTTTGGGAGGTCAGGTGAGATGAAGACCGAAAATGTCCCCTGGGTGACTGCAGCCATGAAATTACAAGACCCTTACTCCTTGGAAGAAAAGTTATGACCAACATAGATTGCATATTGAAAAGCAGAGACGTTACTTTGCCAACAAAGGTCTGTCTAGTCAAGGCTATGCTTTTTCTAGTGATCATGTATGGATGTGAGAGTTGGACTGTGAAGAAGGCTGAGCACCAAAGAATTGATGCTTTTGAACTGTGGTGTTGGAGAAGACTCTCAAGAGTCCCTTGGACTGAAAGGAGATCCAACCAGTCCATTCTGAAGGAGATCAGCCCTGGGATTTCTGTGGAAGGAATGATGTTTAAAGCTGAAACTCCAGTACTTTGGCCACCTCATGCGATGAATTGACTCATTGGAAAAGACTCTGATGCTGGGAGGGATTGGGGACAGAAGGAGAAGGGGACGACTGAGGATGAGATGGCTGGATGGCATCACTGACTCGATGGACATGAGTCTGAGTGAACTCTGGGAGTTGGTGATGGACAGGGAGCCTGGCGTGCTGCGATTCATGGGTTGACAAAGAGTCAGACACGACTGAGTGACTGAACTGAAGAGTAATTCCAGTGGGAGGTGGATGGGATCAAGTGACAGTGCATTAAAGACTAACATATGAGGTAAGTGTTATAGCTGGAGAGAATCGAGGTCAAGGAAGCTGGGAGGAGGTTAATTTTATTTTATTATTTTCTTTGCAGATGATATTTATTATTTTTCTAGGGTTTTATTTTAAATGAAAGAACAAAGATTATGCTGAAGTGCTGTTGGGAAGAAACCAGTGGAAAGGTGAACAAACAGAGAAGACAAGATAATCAGTGGAGTTTGGAGGGCCTAGGTGAGCAGGAGATGATGTGATCTGGACCACAGAAAGATGGAAGGGAACAGAACTAAAGTTGCACTAGGAAGGAGAAGGCAGTGAGTAAAAATTCAGGAAAATGTAAAGGATGGGAGAAAAAAATTTGAAGGTATTCCTGAGTGACAAGTTTGTAGTCTCTGTGAAGGAGGAGGTGAGTTGTAATGTGGGAGAGATAATTCTTGCCTGGAGAATCCCATGGACAGAGGAACCTGGCAGGCTACAGTCAATAAGGTAACTTAGATTCAGACATGACTGAAGCAATGTTGCACACAGTGGAGCACAGGAACTGGGCAGAGAGAAGCTCTGAGAAGCCTGTGGAGAATGGGAGAGAGTGCTTGTTGGGGAAATAGAAGTGGATCACAGAGCAGCTGTGAGTGCCCAGGCCTGTGGAGCTCAGCATTCCTATTCTTCCCATTACATGAAAAGTTTCTTTTTAGTGCAATAAAAAGAGATTTTCAAGGAAGTTTCAATGCAATCCACATAAACAGTATATTTCTTCCTTGCTGCATATTTTAATTAGAGTGAGGGCTGGGACAAGGAATGACCAATTCCTTCCTCCCTCACCCCAGGAGACCTTGCCAAGGTGAGCATGGCACTCTTTCCTTTTAGAGGCCTTAGAATACTTCTCATTTTATTTCTGGTAGCTGTTATCAGTCAATGAGGCTGAAATATGATGTGAAATAAAATTTGCTATCCTTAGGTCATTAAGTATCTGGTAGGTGCATTTATTTATTAAAACCAAACAAACATTTCCTAGGCATTGATAATTGTAAGCAATAATATATATTTTATTTGAAATTTGAAAATATATATAAAAATCAGTTCATTCATAATGATTTGTTTTTAGTACCTTCTATTTGCCAGTCACGGTGCCTTCAGGATTAAAACAATGAACTAAACTATAAATAGACCCTTTTAGCAAAGAGTTTATTGGGACAGTATATATATATATATATAAAATAAATGAAATAACTGTTAAATACCATTGATAATATAACCAAAATATATGTCCTACAATGATATACAATGTAGGATATAATGTGGTGTAACTTTTATTTGTTTGAAATAAATAATTTTATTTGTTCAAAAGACAAAGATATCAAGTGAGTCTCCTGGTATTTATATTAAATATTCTGGGCTCTGTAGAAAACATAGCATTTTTAAAGAAACTTCATAAAATCATGGTTAATTTTATAGATACCAAAGCCAAAACTAGTCTCCCAGTAGAAGGATCAGACATTGCGATCCTTCTGGTCACTCATTCTGATTCAGATTGATTGGTTTTCCACATCTTTAGTGATATTCTGGAATCCTACCATTCACAGAACAGGGGATGGCTCACAGCATTACAAACTCATCACATTAAAAACCAGGCCAAAGTGTTTAAAATTCATAAGAGTAGAATGTCTCTCCATTTACGTGTCTTCTCTAGTGTACTTCTTTCTTATTCATTCTTAAAAGACAGTCTCACTATTTATAGAATTCTTGGTTGACCTTTTTTTTTTCTTTCAGCAATTGAAAAATATCCATTTCCTTCTTGCCTTCATAGGTTTAGATGAGAAATCCACTGTCACTTTAGTTTGTGTGGTTGCTATAAAAATTGTCATTTCTCTCAAGTTATTTTCAGGATTTTGTCTTTAGCTTTTATAAGTTCAATTAGGCTATGATTTGGCATGGAATTCTTCTGTTTATCCTACTTGGAGTTTTCTCATCTTCCTAATTCTGTATGTTTATGTCTTTTGCCAAATTTGAGAACCTAATCAGCCATTATATCTTTGAATAATTCTTCAGTCTGATGCTCTCTCTCCTCTCCATGTGAGATTCTGATGATACTCTTTTCATATGATCCCATTGGTTCCCAATACTGTTAGTATTCTTATAACCTATTTTGTCTCTATTGCTCAGATTGGAAACATTCAGTTGATCTGTCCTCGAGTTTAATGATTCTATCCTGTGTCATCTCCAGCCTATACTGAGCCTATCCAGCAGATTTTTCCTTTCTTTCATTATATTTTTCAGTTCAATAATTTCCACTCTGGCTCTTTTATTATTACTATTATTATTATTATGGCCATCCCTTGTGGCATGAAGAATCTTAGTTCCTTGACCAGGGATCAAACCTGTGTGCCCTGAATTGGAAGCATGGAATCTTACCACTGGATCACCAGGGAAGTCCCAGTTCCTTTTTATAAAAAAAAAATTTTTTTTTCCTTTTTTTTATATCATTGAGGTTTTTTTTTTTTTATTTCTCATTAGTTTCAAGAAAATTTATAATTGCTTTAACTGAAGCATTTTTATAATGGCTCTGAAATTTTTGTCAAATAATTCTGACATCTGATTCATCATGGTGTTAGTATCTGTTGGTTGTCTTTTCTCATTCTCATAGTGATTTTCCAGTTCTTGATATGATTGGTGATATTCTATTGTATCCAGGACATTTTAGGTATTATATGACTCTGGATCCAATTTAACCTTCTCTTTTTGGCAGGCAGTCTCTGAGTCCTGTTAGGGTAGAATGGATGTGTCTGTCAGCTTCCTGCTGGGTCTTGAAAACAGCACCCAAATGAAAATGAAGCACTGACTGACATTGCCTCCTTGCTTGGAAGTGAGTGGAAGCAGAGGGCTGACTCATAGCATTTTGTTGCTGCAGGGAGGGGTGGAAGCTCAAATTGAAATTTCACATTTAAAGTTCAAAAATGTTTTCCAGATCTTGGGCATATTTTTACATATTTTCTTAGGTACTGAAGTATGTTTTTTTATTGCTTTTATAAAAAAGTATCTTTAAAAGTGTACTTTCTAACTAATCTATAAACATAACAGGTAATGTGGATCTTAAGAACATATATTATATATAGGCTATTAATACATATACTTACAGGTTTGCCTAAAGATTCCTTTGGAATTTCTATCAGAATGCATGAGAATGATAATAAGCTTGTTTCTTCCTTTGCAATTCTTATATATTGTATTGAATCTTTCTGTCTTTTGTGTAGGATAGGATCTTTAGTACAATTTTGAAAGTGTCATAGCAACCATCGTCTTGTTTCTAATTTGAAAAGATGTTTTCAGAGGTTGAGTATGGTATCTTCTGTAGCCTTTTTATAATACCCTCCATTAGATATTGAAGTTTCTTTCCATTTTTATACAAGGAGTAGATGTTGAATATTTCATATTCATTTTCTGAATCTATTGAGATAGCAGCATGTTTTCTTTCCCCTTTATTTTTGTGGAAAATTTAATCTATTTTTGTGGAAATAATTCCAACAATTGGTCTTGAAATGCTTTTTTTTTTTACAACATTAGACTTATTTTGCTAATATTTTGTTTAGAATTTTTGCATTTATATTTGTGGGTGAGATTAATGTGTTTTGTGCTACCCTTGTTGAGTTTTTCTGTCAGCATTATACCATCTTTATTTAAAGAGCTGAGGAACAGTCCTGCTTTTTCAGTTCTTTGGTGAGACTGGAATTATGTATTTCTTGTTTTTTTGGTAGAATGTTCCTTTAAGACCATCAGGGTATGGTACTTTATGGGATGCTTTTTCTTTTTATGAAAGGAATTTAACATGTCACTGAATGCCTTCTTGTTTTCAGGAACTGTACTTGATTCTTATACATGAGCTTGTTAAATATGCACATCAACCCTGTGAGTAATCATCCCTATCATTGGAGATTGAAGAAAGTGAGATGAAAAGTGTATGCCCTTTCTCAGGGTCCCTTAGCCAGAAATGATGGACCAGGTATTTGAATCAAAATCCAGGTGTCCAAAAAATGTAGTCATTCCTTTCACACATTGCAGAGAGACTTTATAAGAGACAAAGACAACTTGTAGTGTCATCAGATCCTCACAGCCTGGGCTCAGGTCTGGAAAATTCTTGCTTCAGGGTAGTAGATAGAGCCATCTCTGCTTTTACATGTTTAGTTGATAGTGAGCCTGTGCATTTCTCAATACTTCTTCCTCTGTTTAGTTTTGACTGTTAATTATTTTTTAAGTGTAACTTTATGGAATTTAATTTTGTAGATTCACATGCAGTTTTAAGAAATAATAGAGCATTTCCCACAGAAACTTTACCCAACTTCCCACAATAACAATAGTTTATCAATCTATAGTAAAATATTACAACAGGAAATATTCTACTGATCTGGAGCACATCTCCCCAGTATTACTTGTACTTAGTTATGTTCCTGTGTGTGTATTTTGTTCTATGCAATTTTATCATATGTAGATAAGGGTACTCTCAACTACTGCCAAAATACAGAAGAGTTTCATCACTAAAATATTCTTCATGTTGCCATTTAAAAAAACACACCCACATTCCTCAAGCACTCACTCACTCTTCTCATCCTTAACCACTGACAACCACAGACAAGCTGTTCATTATTTACATGATTTTATAATTGCAGGAATGTTTAGCAAATACATTTCTATAGCAGACAACGTTTTGATTTAGTTTTGTTCATTGAGAATAATCCTTTGGAGATTTACCCAAAGTATTGCATTTATTAATAGTCCATTCCACATTATGGATGTACTACAATTTAACTGTTCACCCTTGGAATGATATTTAGATTGCTTCCAGTTTGGGGTTATTATAAATAATTCTGCTATTAACATTTGTGTACAGGTTTTTATGTAACTGCTGGGTCATTTTTAGTTGCTTGTTTAGTTTTATTTTAATAAATATAATTGCCAAGCCATTTTCCCCAGTGACTGTACCATTTTATATTCCCACTAACACATGGATGATTGACCAACTTCTCTGCATTCTCACCAGCATTTGATGTCACAACTTTTCATTTTAGCTGTTCTAATAAGTTCATTTCACATGCTCATTTTCCATCTGTCTATCACCTTCAGTGAAATTTCAGTGCATCTCATTTTCTAACTGAATTGTTTTTGTGCTGTGGAGTTTTGAGTGTTCTGTGCATATTCTTGATACTAGTCCTTTGTCAAACACGTGATTTGCAAATATTTTCTCCCTTGTCTGTAGTTTGTCTTTCCATCTTCTTAGTAGAGCCTTCCACAGATCAAAAGTTTTAAGTGTTGATGACATTCTATTCATCAGTTTTTCTTTTTACCAATGAGGCTTTTAGTGTCAAATCTAAGAACTATTTGCTTAGACTTAGAGGCCAAAAATTTGCTCCTACTTTTTTCTAAGGGATTTTTTTTTTTTTTTTGCTAAAGGCTCTATATTTTACTTTTTAGTACCTGAATCATTTTTAGTTAAGTTTTCCTGTAGTTGTGAAGTTTATGTCAGGTTTGGTTTTTATAGGTTTTTTGCCTGTGCGTATCCAATTCCAGGATCATTTATTGAAACCAGTATTCTTCCTTTGAGTTGCTTTGTACATTTGTCAAAAAAAACAGTTGGAAATATTTGTGTGGGTCTACTTTTACTTTAGGCTTCCCTGGTAGATCAGTGGTTCAGTGGTAAAGAATCTGCCTACTAATTAAAACTGCATATTTGAATCCTGGGTTGGAAAGATTCCCTGGAGAAAGAAATGGCAACACATTCCAATATTCTTGCCTGGAAAATCCCATGGACAGAGGAGCCTGGTGGGCTATAGTCCATGGGGTCACAAAAGAATTGGACACAACTTAGTGACTAAACAACAATTTTTGGTTTACCTCTTTTGTTCCATTTATACACATGTCTATTCTTCTGCAATACCACATACCTTGATTACTGAATCACCATAGTAACCTTACTATAGTGTAGGCTAACTCCTCCCATCTCATTCCTTTTTAAGATTTTTTCAAAGGCCTATTCTAGGTCTGTGCCTTTCTATATAAATTTTAGAATACTTGTCTATGTCCAAAAACCTTTGCTGTGATTCTTACAGCACTTATATTAAACCGATAAATAAATTTGGGGGAAAATGGCATCATTATTGGGCTTCCCTGGTGGCTCAGACAGTAAAGAATCTTCCTGCAATGCAGGAGACCCAGGTTTGATCCCTGGGTTGGGAATATCCCCTTGAGAAGAGAATGGCCGCCCACTCCAGTATTCTTGCTTGAGAATTCCATGGACAGAGGAGCTTGGTGGGCTACAGTCATTATTTTATTTAGTCTTTCAACCCATGAACACATTATGTCTCTCCATTTAGTTGGGTCTTTGATTTCTTTCATCATCATTTTGTAACTTTCAGCATATAGATGCTTTACATATATCATTAAGTTTATTATTAAGTAGTTCATTTTCTCTGTAATTGATTTAAGGGTGTTGAAATTACATATTGCAACTTTGCTAAACTTACTTATTCATTCTAGGAATGTTTTATAGATTCTTTGGGATTTTCTAGAAGATGACCAAGCCATTCATAAAGGACATTTTTATCTCTTCCTCTCCAATTTGTATGTCTTTGTTTCTTCTTGTTGTTAGTATGTGTGTGTTGAAGGTAGGAGCTAGAATTGGCTAGAGCATCTAGAAATATGTTGAATAGAAGTCATGAGAGTGGAAATTTTTGCCATAAACCCAATCCTAAAGGTAATGAATTGTCTTCCACTATCAAGTATGATTTTATTTGTAAGTTTTTTATAGATGATTTTGTTAGTCAGGTTTCTCCAGAGGAACAGAACTAACAGGTTGTATAGAAATATGTATCTGGGGAGATTTATTATAGGAATTGTCTTTTAGGGTTATGGAGATGGAGAAGCTCCACAGTTTGCTGCCTGTGGGCTGGACAATCAGGAAGGCCAATCGGTGGTGTAATTCAGTCTAAGTCTCAAGGCTTGCGAATCTGGGGAGCCAATGGTGTAAACCCCAGAGTCCAAAGGCCTGATAGGATCTTTGATGTCATGGGCAGTAGAAGATGGACATCTGAGCTCATAACAGGGAATTAACCGGTCCTTCACTTTTCTATGCTATTCAGGCCCTCAACAGATCAGATCATGCCTGGTGAGAGAAGATGCTTTTTATTCAGTCTGTTGAATCAAATGCTAATCTGTTCCAGACACACCCTCACAGACACAGCCAGAAATAATGTTTTTACCAGATATCTGAACACTTTCTAACCCAGTCAGGTTGACATATAAAATTAGTCATCAAAATGCTCTTTATAAAGTTGAGGTAATTCTCTGCTATTCCTAATTTTTGGAGAGTTTTTATCATAAATAAGTATTGAATTTTGTCTAAATACTTTTCTCCATCAATCAATATGGTTTATAATTTTTTTAGTAGCCTGTTGATATGTTGGTCTATAGTGATTTCTTTTTGAATGTTGACTCAGACTTGCATACCTGGAATAAATCCTTCAAGCTAATGATGTGTGATTCTTTTTTACATATTGCTGAACTCTATTTGATTATATTTTGTTTAGAATTTTGGCATCTAAATTTATCATGACCCTAGTCTATAGTTTTTTTCTTTTTATATTTTCTTTGCCTAGGTTGGCATCAAGGAATATGGTCTCATAAAACAATTTGGGAAATTACTTCCTATTTCTTTTTCTGGAAGACATTGTATAAAATTGGTATTAATTCTTCTTTAAGTATTTGTTTAGCAGAATTCTACAATGAAACTATCTGGGCCTGAAGATTGTTTCCAGGTTTATAATAATAATTCAGTTGCCTTAATGGATTATGGGATTATTCAGTTTATTTATTCTTGATTGAGTTTTGGTAGTTTGTATTTTTTGAGGAATTAGTCCATTTGTTCAATATTGAGTTTATGAGCCTGAAGTTATTTGTAATATTCTCTTACTACCCCCTTGAGAATTGCATAATGTATCATGATAGCTCCTGTTTCATTCTGGAATTTGGTTTTGTGTGTGTATGCATTCTTTCTATATTTTCATTGGTTTTACTAGAGGTTTAGCAATGATATTTTAAAAAAAAGTTTTAGTTTCATTGAATTTCTTAATTTTTGTCCTGTTTTAATTTTATTGAATTTTACTTTTGCATATACACAATGGAGTATTACTCAGCCATTAAAAAGAATAAATTTGAATCAGTACTAATGAGATGGATGAAACTGGAGCCGATTATACAGAGTGAAGTAAGCCAGAAAGAAAAACACCAATACAGTATACTAACACATATATATGGAATTTAGAAACATGGTAATGATAACCCTGTATGTGAGACAGCAAAAGAGACACAGATGTATAGAATGGAACTTTGGACTCCGAGGGTGAGGGAGAGGGTGCAATGTTTTGGGAAAATGGCACTGAAAGATGCATACTATCATGTAAGAAATGAATTGCCAGTCTATGTTTGATACAGGATACAGGATGCTTGGGACTGGTGCACAGGGATGATCCAGAGAGTTGATATGGGGTGGGAGGTCAGCATGGGGGAGGGGGGGTTCAGGATTGGGAACTCATGTACACCCGAGATGGATTCATGTCAATGTATGGAAAAACCAATACAGTAATGTAAAGTAAAATAAAGTAAAAATAAAAAAAAATTACTTTTAAAATTATATCCTTTTGCTTGCTTTGGATTTATTTTGGTCTTGTTTTTCCTAGTTTCTTAAGGTAGGAACTTAGAGATTTGAGAATTTTCCTCTTTCTAATACAAGAATCCAGTGCTACACATTTCCATCTCAGCACTGTTTTAGCTTTTCATATGTTGTATTTTTATTTTCATTCAGTTCTGTGTATTTTTAAAATTTCCCTTGAAACTTCCTCTTTGACTCATGGAAATGTGTTTGGTTTTTTTTCCAACTGTTAGAGCATTTTCTTATTTTTCTGTTGTTTATTTCCAGTTGATTCTAATATGGTTAGAGAACACTCTATGATATCAGTTGTTTCAAATTTGTTATATTTTGTGATTTAGGAGAAGGTCTGTCTTGGCACATGTTCCATGGGTGTTTAAAAAGAATATGTATGTATTCTACTGCGTTTTGTGGGATGTCCTAAAAATGTCAGTTAAATCTGGTTGACTGTGTTGTTCAGTTATCCTACATCTTTGCCTTTTTTGGTCTAGTCATTCTATAAATTGCTGATAGTTTTGTAGTCCCCAAGTATAATTATGGACTTTTCTATTTCTTGCTTGAACTGTGTTTTGGTTTCATGTAGGTTGAAGTGCTGCTGTATGTTGCATATATACTTATTAGGTCTTTCTATTGGATCTGTTTTCTTCATCATTATTAAATTTCATTCTTTACCTCTGATAACTGTTTTTCTCTGCAGTTTATTTTTTCTAGACAGCATATATAATGAGCATTTTTTAAAATTTATTTTTAATATATATATTTTTTATTTTAATTAGAGGCTAACTTACAATATTATATTGGTTTTATCCACTATGCCAACCTGTCTTTTAAATTTTATATTTAAACTTTTTGCATTAAAACAATCATTGGTATGTTAGGGCTTAAATTTGCTACCTTTTTTTTTTAAGATTTATTTATTTTTGGCTGTGGTCTTTGTTCCTGCATACAGATTTTCTCTAGTTGCAGTGAATGGGGTCTGCTCTCTAGTTGCGTTGCACGGGCTTCTCACTCTGGTGGCTTCTCTTGTGCAGCACTGGCTCTAGTTTCGGTAGTTGCAACAGATGGGCTCAACAGCTGTGGCTCATGACCTCTAAAGCACTGGTTCAGAATTGTGGCCCATGGGCTAAGTTGTTCTGTGGCATGTGTGATCATCCTGAGCCAGGGATTGAACTGGTGTCCCTTGCTTGCAAGACAGATTCTTAACCACTGGACGACCAGGGAAGCCCTGCTACTTTATCGTTTTCTGTTTCACTGTTTTTCTTCTCTTGCCTTCCTGAGTGTTACTTGAACATTTTACTTATACTGTTTTTGAGTATATCCCTTTATACAGTTTTCTTTAAAAGTTATTCTAGATATTACAATATACACATGTTAACAAAAAATTGCATGCTGTATAGATATTTTACCATTTCTAGTGGAGTTGTTGTCAGTCACTAAGTCATGTCTGACTATGCAGCCCCATGGACTACAGTACACCAGGCTTCCCTGCCCTTCACTATCTCTCTGAGATTGTTCAAATTCATGTCCATTGAGTCAGTGATGCCACACAGCCATCTCATCCTCTGTCATCCCCTTCTCCTCCTGCCCTCAATCTTTCCCAGCATCAGGGTCTTTTCCAATGAGTCAGTTCTTGGCATCAGGTGACCAAAGTATGGGAGCTTCAGTGTCAGTCCTTCCAATGAATATTCAGCCTTGATTTCCTTTAGGATTGACTGGTTTGATCTCCTTGCTGTCCAAGGGGTTCTCAAGAGTCTTCTCCAGCACCACAATTCAAAAGCATCAATTTTTTGGCGCTCAGACTTCTTTATGGTCCAATTCTCACATCTGTATATGACTGCTAGAAAAACCATAGCTTTGACTATATGGACCTTTGTCAACAAAATGATGTCTCTGCTTTTTAATATGCTGTCTAGGTTTGTCACAGCTTTTCTTCCAAGTTATTTTTAATTTCATATTTGCAGTCACTGTCCACAGTGATTTTGGAGCCCAAGAAAATAAAATTGCCACTGTTTCCATTTTTTATTTATCTATCTGCTATGAAGTGATGGGACCAGATGCTATGATCTTAGTTTTTTGAATATTGAGTTTTAAGCCAGCTTTTTCACTCTCCTCTGTCACTTTCATCAGGAGGCTCTTCAGTTCTTCTTCATTTTCTGCTATTTGGGTGATATCATCTGCATAGCTCAGGCTGTTGATATTTCTCCCAGCAATCTTGATTGCACATTGTGTTTCATCCAACCTGGCATTTCGCATAATGTATTCTGCATATAAATTAAATAAGGAGGGTGACAATATACAGCCTTGATGTACTCCTTTCCCAATTTGGAACCAGTCAGTTGTTCCATTTCTGTTTCTAACTGTTGCTTCTTGACCTGCACACAGATTTTTGATGAGGCAGGAAAGTGGTCTGGTATCCCCATCTCTTTAAGATTTTCCCACAGTTTGTTGGATCCACACAGTGAAAGACTTTAGCATAGTCAATGAAACAGAAGTATGTTTTGTGGAATTCTCTTACTTTTTCTATGATCCACTGAATGTTGACAATTTGATCTCTGGTTCCTCTGCCTTTTCTAAATCCTACTTATACATCTGGAAGTTCTTTGTTCACAAACTATTAAAGCCTAGCTTTAAGGATTTTGAACATTAATTTGCTAGCATGTCAAATGAGTGCAGTTGTGTGGTAATTTGAACATTCTTTGGCATTGCCCTTCTTTGGGATTGAAATGAAAAATGACATTTTCCAGTCCTGCGGCCATTGCTGAGTTTTCCAAATTTGCTGGCATATTGAGTGCAGCATTTTCACAGCATCATCTTTTAGGATTTAAAATAGCTCAGCTGGAATTCCACCACCTCTTCTAGCTTTGTTTGTAGTAATTCTTCCTAAGGCCCACTTGACTACACCCTCCCATATCTGGCTCTAGGTGAGTGACCACACCACTGTGGTTATCCAGGTCATTAAAACCTTTGTTGTACAGTTTTTCTGTGTATTCTTGACACCTCTTCTTAATCTCTTCTGCTTCTGTTAAGTCCTTGCTGTTTCTGTCCTTTATTGTGGAGTACTGAAACTTTCTGTTTACATCCTTTTACCAACATGTCTTTTAAAGTATAATTGTCTCAACTGTTTCCTCCATATACACTAAGCACCATAACAAATAAAATTACAGTTTTTACTTCAACAATCAAGTATGCGTTATTAAATTCATGAAGATAGTCTATTATATCTGCCTCTATTTTTTCCTATTCTGTCCTTCTTTCCTTTCAAAAGTTTCAAGCCTTCTTTTATAATCATTTTCTTTTCTTTTGGAGAGTTTAATTTGACATTTTTTAATGATCTGCTAGCAGCAAATTCTCCTAACTTTCCCTCATCTTATTCATTACTGAATGTGTTCAAATGGATATTGAATTTAAGTTAAGTGTTCTTTTAACGTTCCGTTCCATTCAGTCGCTCAGTTGTGTCCGACTCTTTGCGANGGGAGAGGGCGAGGGCGGGATGATATGGGGAAATGGCATTAAAAATGTAAAATGTCATATGTGAAACGAATCACCAGTCCAGGTTTGATGCATGATATATGGTGCTCGGGTTTGGTGCACCGGGATGACCCAGAGGTATGGGATGGGGAGGAAGGTGGGAGGGGGTTCAGGATGGGGAACACATGTATACTTATGCTGGATTCAAGTCAATATATGGCAAAACCAATATAATATTGTAAAGTAAAATTAATTAATTAAACTACAAAATAAATAAATAAAAATAAAAGTGACTCTAAACTATTTGACCTGGTAAATGGTTCTGGCATTGACTACTAGAGAGGAAATAAAGAGAGCAAGTTTGGAAGGAAAAAATATGAATTCTTTCTGGAACATGTTAGGCTTGAAATACCCACTGAATTTAAGAGATGTACAGGTAAGAGTTGGGCATACCAATCTAGAGGTGAAGAGTAACATGGGCGCTCAAAATATAAATCTGAGTCATCTAAGAAACAGGATTTAGGAGCATGGGTCCAGAATATCAGTAGAGAGAGAACAGTGTCAACTACAAATTGGCACTTGTCATGGGTGGCATTGACTACTAGAGAGGAAATAAAGAGAGCAAGTTTGGAAGGAAAAAATATGAATTCTTTCTGGAACATGTTAGGCTTGAAATACCCACTGAATTTAAGAGATGTACAGGTAAGAGTTGGGCATACCAATCTAGAGGTGAAGAGTAACATGGGCGCTCAAAATATAAATCTGAGTCATCTAAGAAACAGGATTTAGGAGCATGGGTCCAGAATATCAGTAGAGAGAGAACAGTGTCAACTACAAATTGGCACTTGTCATGGGCACTTGCCATCCACCTCTATTATGATTAAATCATGTACTACTGAAGCTGCTGACTTTCAACACTCCCTGAAGGGAGTTCGGGGTGAAAGCAGGAATGAAGCAGCTGTGCTCAGGTAAAAACTGGCAGAACAAGTTTTCAGATGGTTAGATATTTTCATAACCTGATTTTATGAGGCCAATCCTTGCATCTCCTCAGAGCTGAAAAAACACTAAATTCTCTCACAGTGATGACTACTCGTGACTAGCAGAAACCACCTGCAAAAATATGTGCTTGGTTGTATGCACCCCTCCTTTACCAAAATCACATATATACTGTTTCCCTTGCCTCCTCGGAGTAGTTTCTCAGAGATATTGGAAATGTTGTCTCCCAGGCTATAGTCTTTATTTTGCCCCAAATAAACTTAACTTGAAACTCTCATATTGTGTGTGTGTATTTTTTTTTAAGTCAACAAAAGTCCAAGAATAAAACCTGGATATTCCATTATTTAGAGCAAAATGAGAAGGAGCCAAGAAAGCAGAGAGGCCGCAGTCAGTAAACGTGTTCTAGAAGCAAGTGAAGAAGGGATTTCCTCAAAGAGGATGTGATTGAGTGAGTCAATGCCACTGAAAAGAAAACTACAGGACTGGGAATTGACCCTTGTGTTTAGCTATAGAGTAGTCACTGAGTCGGGTCTTAACGTGTTTTTTCAATGGAGCAGTAATACATGCAAGCCTGTTGTGACAGTTTGAGACAGAATGAGAAGAAAGTGTAAACAATTAGTAAGGACAATTCTTCTGAGATTTCCTGTAAACAGGACCAAAGATATTGAATCATAATTAGATTGGAAGGCAGAGTCAATGAAGCTTTTTCCTTATGGAAATTACACTGTGTTTGTGTGCTGATACAATGACCCAGTAGAGAGAGAAACGGTGCTGATGTAGAAGAAAGAGGATAAATGTAAGAAACAAAGCTCTTAGTAAGCTAAAGAGATTAGGTGTCCAGTGTACAGGTAGTAGGGCTGACTTTAGCCAGCAGGCCACTGGGTATCCAGAAATGGAAAGGAGCCAGAGTATCTGGGTACAGATTCAGGTAGGTTAGAAGACTCCATATGGGAAGATGAGCTGTTTTTTCTCAATGAAAGAAAATGTGTAGGCTGAGCTAAGAGGATTGGTGGTTTGAAGAGAGGAGTGGTTTGAAATGTCAAATGAATTGATTAGGGAAATCTAGTGGGATGGACTGCTGACCAGCCTACTAGAACTGTGTGACCACAAATGAGCCCAAACAATGCAGATTCAAGTTCCATGACCTGCATGATTCTGCCCCTAAGGTGAGATAATAATTTTCTAAAGTTACATTTGGAGGGAAAAAAGATTCTCATTCTTCTAAAGCACTGATGGATGATGACTGAAGCCAAATTCTAAAATAAGGATGCTATATACTGGATTATTTTTCAAAAGTATATATTTATGAGATCAGAAATCTTTCCTTTGTTGTATTCCCAGTGCTCTGTTGTTCAGTCACCAAGTCATGTCCAGCTCCTTGGGACCCCATGGACTGCAGCACACCAGGCTCCTCTGTGTTCCACTATCTCCCAGAGCATGCTCAAATTCATGTCCATTGAGTCCCAGTGCCTAGCACCTAGTTAATACACACAGAAAACACAGCCATTGAATAAATGAACTATCACAGCACATACACTGTATGAGTACTTTACCGTGATCCATGTGTACTACACAGCTATCTAATGGTCTACAATAACAGAGTATCCCAAAATTCTTAACGGTGTTTTAAGCCTTAATAACATTAGAAGTGAAACACTATAAGCCAACAGAAGCATAATTTGAAAGATAAATTATTTATATTTTATATGTGCATACAGCTTTGTGAATTTTTAAAAATGTTTTATTTTACCACTTTGTTTCAATGTCTGCCACCTTGATAGAGGCTGAAAAAATTAAATTTACCATTTCTTAGTTGTGTGTATATATTGATACCCATTTATTATTAAAACTCATAAACCTCAATAAGACAATATAAGAAATAACTTTCAAATGGTATTTTTGTAATTTCATAGCATTTACACATTTAAAGTTCTTAAAGCTTAAAAGCCACACTAAGATTCTTGGAACACCCTGTACAAGAGCCATAGAGAATGTATCAGTCCCCAGTTCTTCTGAGAGGACATGAGAGAAGACTCTACTTGGTCCAGTCTAGACCCTCTCTTCCCGGTCCTATGCAGGAGATGCCTCCTTCTTACCTCCTATTATTAGTCAGATATAGTGCTTGGCCTTTACCTGCATCTCTCCTGTCTTTGAGACCTTAGCATTGAAGGCTGACTTGGAGCCTCTACTCAGGCTTCTCTGTATGATGGGCTGCCAGTTCAGTGGTGCTACCATTTTCTCTCTCCTTAGTAGAGGCCTGAGCCTCTCTGAAGACTGCATTCAGCATAGGCCATGGGAAAGCAAACACACCCACCGCAAGGCCATTTTGGTTGATGGGTCTCTCCTCCTGGAGCAGCATAGGAATGCAGGGTAATGACACTCTTTTAACAGCTGCAAGGCAACAACAGATCAGGAGAGAACAGTGTTTCTCCAGTGCCTTACACATCCCCGTATAGGTTTTGAATGAAAATACAATTCACTAATTAAGTTCCTCTGTAGTAATAACAGAATTCTGCCCATGGCTTGTTAGGAACAAAAGCTTGTAACTTAGCATTTTTATTGGAAAGTTTTATTGCTCCTTCTTCCACTTTCCACCAGGAAAGTCCAGAGAACAGAGAGGAGGAGAGCAAAGAGAAAACAAAAGAAGAGAGCTGGACAGAGGAAACATTCTCTATGTTAGCAGAGCCTGTGGGTCTGGCACTGGGGAGGGTCAGGCCACCTATAACCTCCACCATGAGGGTTCCAAATCATCCATCTGGGCCATGGGCCCCCAACCCATTTTTCCTGTATTCTAGGCTCCCTACACCTATGGATGATTCTCACCTAGTACTTCAGAGTAAATTTGTACAAAGTGCTTACAACAATGTTCACCACACATTAATATCAATATAGACCTCTTTTGCTGCTTTGCAAAGAGTTTCATTGATTTATATTTTGTCCCTTTTAAAACTGAGGATTTCACACAAAAATGAGGATTTCTCAGCTTTAAAAAATAACCATTTCTACATTTTCGCTATTGTGAATAATGCTGCAGAGAACATGGGAATGCAAATATCTGAGATCCTGATTTCAACCCCTTTAGATAATTACTCCAAAATAAGGTTACTGGATCATACAGTGGTTCAATTTTTAATTTTCTGAGTATCTTCCATACTTTTTTCCATACCATTTCCATAAAATGATAGCTGTACCATTTACATTCCCTCCTACAGCGGTAGTTACCTTTCCTTCACATCTTCACCAACACTTTTTTTAAATGGGTAATAGCCATTCTAACAGATGTAAAGTGATATCTCATTATGGTATTGATTTGCATTTCCCTGATTAGTGATTTTGAGCACCTTTTCTATATCCTTGTTGGCCCTATGTGTTTCATATCCCTATGTGTTCTTTGGAGAAATGTCTACTCAAGTCCTTTACCCATTTTTTAACCTAAATGCTAAATGAAGGATAAAGAAAATGCAGTACACACTTACAATGGAATATTATTTAGCCTTTTAAAAAAATGTTTTTTGCCATGTGCAACAACATGGATGGACCCAAGGGATACTAAATGAAGTCAGCCAGACACAAACACCACATGATCTCACAGGCAGAATCTAAAACAGTCAAACATACACAAGTGGCCTGCATAGGGATTCTCATTTCATATGAGATAAAATGTCTTTCTTTAATTCAGGTCCTCTGCAGGACGTGAATAAGGAAAAAGCATCAGGACTACTTCCCACTGAAGTCCCTGCTGCAGCAGCTGAGACTGGTGTTGGCACAGGAGATGGGAACATTTGACCAGTCTCCTCAGAGAGTCTGAAAATTCCCAAGAGTCACCATTCATTTACACCAGTCAAATTTGGTGTAAACCAAGAAAGAGAGAGGGTGGGTATTACACAGGACTTGGAATTTCGTCAAAGTTGTGAATTCATACAAATAATTATTACACACTCACATATGTCATTTTATTAACTGTTCACATGCTATTTTTCCAACTAAATTTTAAGCCCTGGTAGTAAGAAAGCAGAGTTATGTCATTTTATTTTTACTCCCCTGGATTCTTAAAAAATTGTAGGCACCCATCAGCTCACTAACCTGGGATTCCCTCATAACACAGTTGGTAAAGAATCTGCCTGCCATACAGGCAGACCTGGGTTCATTTCCTGTATCAAGNACTGAACTGAGTAAGAAAGCAGAGTTATGTCATTTTATTTTTACTCCCCTGGATTCTTAAAAAATTGTAGGCACCCATCAGCTCACTAACCTGGGATTCCCTCATAACACAGTTGGTAAAGAATCTGCCTGCCATACAGGCAGACCTGGGTTCATTTCCTGTATCAAGAGATCTCCTGGAAAAGGAAATGGCAACCCACTCCAGTATTCTTGCCTGGGAAATCCCATGGACAGAGGAGTCTGCAGGCTACAGTCCATGGGATGGCAAGAGTCAGACACAACTTAGTGACTAAACCACCACCCTAAGCTTGTTAGAATATCTAAAGCTTGTTAGAATATTTAAAGTTACTAACGTAATGGTTAACCACAAATCCATGTTAGTCAGTGCTAAATGGAAGAGAGTGGCTTTGCGTTATGTTGACAACTAGTTTACCTAGAGCACCACTGTGTAACATAGAGTTTCTATAGGGTGCCCAGGGAGGAAGGTGGTGGCTCTGGAACTTTCTTGAAGTAGAATAATTAAAAGAATATATATATATATATATATATATATATATGTTTAAATGGAAGACTAGGGCTAATTAGAAGGTGGTATTACTTATGTTCACATATCTGAAGGACCTTGTCTTTAAAAGCTATCTGCTCAACCACTCAAGCCATCCAAGAATGGGACAGCCTCACAAAGCCACAGTGGCACTCACTGTGCTGTTGAGAGCAGAGTCTGGAGAACCCTCTGCCAGAGGGTGTCAGGAGTCCGGATGGGCACCCTCTAAGGACATGTCCAAATAAAAGTACTTGTGATTCAAAGTGGACAAGCCCAGCACGCTCTCTACACTACACTCTCCTCAGAAGGAAGAGCCCAGGAAATGAAGCCACAGGGAAAGCACAAGTGACAGTGAGAGTATAACTCACCCTCCAGGGAGGAAGGTGGTGGCTCTGGAACTTTCTTGAAGTAGAATAATTAAAAGAATATATATATATATATATATATATATATATGTTTAAATGGAAGACTAGGGCTAATTAGAAGGTGGTATTACTTATGTTCACATATCTGAAGGACCTTGTCTTTAAAAGCTATCTGCTCAACCACTCAAGCCATCCAAGAATGGGACAGCCTCACAAAGCCACAGTGGCACTCACTGTGCTGTTGAGAGCAGAGTCTGGAGAACCCTCTGCCAGAGGGTGTCAGGAGTCCGGATGGGCACCCTCTAAGGACATGTCCAAATAAAGTACTTGTGATTCAAAGTGGACAAGCCCAGCACGCTCTCTACACTACACTCTCCTCAGAAGGAAGAGCCCAGGAAATGAAGCCACAGGGAAAGCACAAGTGACAGTGAGAGTATAACTCACCCAACTAAAAAGCCTGAGCAGAGCTACACTGCATGTGAGAGAACTGGCCTCCTGTCTCAGTCAAAATCCTTTACTCAAACAAAGGACACAAGCCAGATTAGGCAGCTTCACACCTGACTCACACACACCGGCTCATGCCTAAAGAGAAAGACCCCTCCTCTTGTCTCACCTCAGAGAATATGCCTCCCAGGCATTCCTGGGACTCCTTCCAAGTGTCCCTGTGTTTCAATTCCCAAGGGATCTGGTTCATGCCCTGCCGTCCCTGTCAGCCTCTTGTCTTACTTCTAGTAACATTTCCTGAATTGGAAACCTTTCCAGGGTCTACCAAAGGCATTAGGTATCTGAATATATTCATTTTCAATTGCTACATGAAAATGCAAATCAAAACTAGAATGAGATATAACCTTACACCCATCAGAACAGCCTTCATCTGAAAGTCTACAAACAATAAATACTGGAGAGGGTATGGAGAGAAGAGAACCTTCCTACACTGTTGGTAGAAATGTAAAATGGTATAACCACTATGGAGAACAGTTTGGAGGTTCCCTTAAAAATTACCATATGATCCAGCAATCCAAATCCAGGGTATATCCAGGGAAAACCATACTTCAAAAAGATATACGCACTTCAATGTTCATTGCAGAACTATTTACAAGACATTGAAGCAACCTAAAAGTCCAGCAGCAGGGGAATAGATAAAGATGTGGTACATATATACAACAGAATACAACTCAGGCATAAAAAAGATCTAAATAATGCCATTTGCAGCAACATGGATAGACCTACCTAGAGACTATACTACGTAAAGTAAGTCAGAAAAAGACAAACACCATACGATAGCACATGGAATCTAAAAAGATGATACAAATGAACTTATTTATAAAACAGAAAAGAATCACGACTTTAAAAAATGAATTTATAGCTACAAAAAGTGAAAGGTAAGGTGGAGGAGAGGGATAAATTTATAGTTTGGGACTAACATATACACACTCCTATAATTTCATGGACAGAGGAGCCTGACAGGCTATAGTCCAAAGGGTCACAAAGAGTCAGACAGAACTGAGCAACTAACACATACAAAAAATAGTCAACAATAATAGCATTGGAATAGAATACACAATATTCTGAATACCTTATGTGAGAAACCTGAAAAAGAACGGATATATAGCTGTACATCTGAAACTAACACAACATTGTAAATCAACTACCCCAATATAATATTAAAAACTTAAAAAAAATTTTAACAATTCTAATTACCACCACAAACCTGGTAGCTTAAATAATTATCATTTATTCATTTTTATTTGGAGAAGGAAATGGCAACCCACTCCAGTGTTCTTGCCTGGGGAATCCCAGGGACGGCGGAGCCTGGTGGGCTTCCGTCTATGGGGTTGCACAGAGTCGGGCACGACTAAAGCGACTTAGCATTCATTTTTATTATGACTTACTTTCATAGTCACTATTGTATAGTTTCCACAGGTCAGAAGCCCGGGGACAGTGGAGCCGAGCTCTCTGCTCAGGCTCTCACAAGGCTGAAATCATGGTGTGGGCTAGGGCTTCTGTCTTATCTGGGACTCTGAATCCTGTCTGGCTCATTCAGAGTTTTGGCTGAATTCTATTCCTTGCAGTTGCAGGACTAAGGTCACATTTTCTGGCTGAAAGTCAGCAGAGGGTTGCCCTCAAGTCCTCACCTCCCAGCCCCTCTAGAGGTGGTCCACAACAAAGTTTCTCGCTTTGCTCCAGGCCAGAAGGAGAGTCTGGTGTGGCTTCTCCTCACTTTTAAGAAAGGACTCACTTGATTAGGGCAGGCCAACCCAGGATAAGGGCTTCCCAGATGGCCCAGGAGTAAAGAATCCACTGCCAACGCAGGAGCCGCAGGAGATATGAGTTCAATTCCTGGGTCAGGAAGATCCCATGGAGGGGCAATGGCAATCCACTCCAGTACTCTTGCCTGGAAAATCTCATGGACAGAGGAGCCTGGTGAGCTACAGTCCATAGGGTCACAAGAGTCAGACATGAAGGAGCATGCACACACCCACCCAGATAACAGGATCATCTCTCCTTTGCCATAAAGGGGAGCATAAGCATACTCTGAGTCACATGCACACTATAGTCATGGGCCTTTTCAAGAGGAGGGGGTGACACAGGGCATCTACATCAATGGGTGGGAATCTGGGGGTGTCTTAGAATCCTATCTATCACAGTGAAAATATCTAACATGCACTCCCTGCTTTATCTTCTTTAAATATTTTCTCATATATTTGCTCATTTTAACAAGTTAAGTAAAAATAAACAATGGAACTGTAAATCTCACTTAAGGGAGAAGGAAAGGGGTAGAGTTCCAGAAGCTCTCATTTGCACTCTCTCCCTCCTTTACATCAAGGACAACTGCAGCTTTTTGCTGCAGATAAATGCACTGGGGAGAAGGCAGTGGCACCCCACTCCAGTACTCTTGCCTGGAAAATCCCCTGGACGGAGGAGCCTGGTAGGCTGTAGTCCATGGGGTCGCTAAGAGTCGGGCATGACTGAGCAACTTCACTTTCACTTTTCATGCATTTGAGAAAGAAATGGCAACCCACTCCAGTGTTCTTGCCTGGAGAATCCCAGGGACGGCGGAGCCTGGTGGGCTGCCATCTATGGGGTCGCACAGAGTCGGACACGACTGAAGCAACTTAGCAGCAGCAGCAGCAAATGCACTGAACAAAATGTCATCCAGTATTTCTGTTTATTATTCAACTGGCATTGCAGAGTTAAACTGGTAACTTCATCCATGAAATTATACCCTAAATCTGGAGCAGGTTGATAGCCCAGGGAGAGAACAGTTCAGCTCTTGGAGGTCACCTCCAGCCAGGGCTGACCTGGGCTCTCAGCTGGCAATTCCCCACTCTGCTCACTGCGGAGGGCCAGCTACACCTCTGGGTGCAAACAGTCTCCCCAAATCCCTACGCAGTCTTTCAGAGATTATTTCCACTTCCAGTTAACTCAGGCTGTTCTAGCATTTCCTGAACATGGGAATATACAGGATGCACTTCTCTGTACAGCGCTTCTTCCGTTCAGCACCAAGATTTTGTGATTCCTCCATGCTACTACCTGTTAACAGATCCATTCCCCTCGATAGCTGAGTAGTGTGAACATAAAGCTTGTTTTCTGTTCTCTTATGGATGAAATATTTCTGGGGTTTGCCTACTTTGAATAAAGCTTCTGTGAATATGCTAGTACAACAAATCTTTTTATGGACTTAAGTTTTCATTTCTCTTGAGTAAATGTTTAGGAATAAAATGGTTGGCTCAGGGTAGTTTCTCATCCAGTTTTATGAGAAACTGCATAAACTTTTCTCAAAGCGGTTGTACATTTTATGCTCTTAACTCAGGTTTAGTAGAGTTCCAGCTGCTCCGTATCTGCTGACATTTAAAGCTGTCAGGCTTTCCAAACTCTAGCCATCCTGACGGGTGTGTAATGGCATCGCACAGTGGTTTTTTTCCTTTTCCTGATGACTAATGATGTTGAGCACTTTTTTATGTGATTATGGGACACTGGTGAATCATCCTCATAAAAGGACTGTTCAAATGTTTTATCCATATTTTATTGAGTAGCTTAGCATTCTGTTATTGAGTTGTAGGACCTCATATATCCCACACACTAGACCTCTGTTAGCTATATGCTTTGCAAGTATTTTCCCAGTCTGTGTCTTGCCATTCATTTCCTGAGTTGTGTCTTTTGATGAGAAGCTGAAAGCCTGTCCTCTCTCTTATAATCTTATTTTCAAACACAAGGCTTTTAATTTCAATGCACATTTCTCCATATTTTATCATTTTTAATCTTAAGAAATCCTTCATGCCTCAAGAATGTAAATAGTATCTCCTAATTTTTTTTAATTATCCTAATTTTGTTTTCAATATCTAGTGTCTTAAATCTATCTAAAAGCTTTGAGATGGGTTGAGGTTAAGATCTCAACGTGCTCAGTCCTTCAGTCTTGTCTGACTCTTTGTGACCCTATGGGCTGTAGCCTGCCACGCTTCTCTGTCCATGGGAATCTCCAGGCAAGCATAGTGGAGTGGGTTGCCATGCCCTTCTCCAGGGGATCTTCCCCACCCAGGGATTGAACACAGGTCTCCTGAATCTTCTGCATTGCAGGCGGATTCTTTACTGCTGAACCACTGAGGAAGCCCTAAGATCTCAGCATTTCCCCCCAAATATACAACCAAGATCTTAACTACATGAGCTGGGGAGTCTTTTTACCCTCCTACTTTCCCTTTATTTTTTCCTTCAGCCTTCTGTTTCCATGGGGCCAATTACCAACTATACAACGATGAGGCCATAATCTTTCTCTAGGGCAACTCCATGCCCTCCTCTCCCTCACCTACACACATGTCTATCAACCAACTTAATGGTAAATATTTCTAAATATGCACAAGTCTACTTCTTCCCCTCCATCACGATCACTGTGTCCAAGCCATCATGACACCTGATTTGGACTAAGGACTTAGCCTCTCAATGGTCTTCCTATTTCTACAATCATGCCAGCAACCGAAACAATTCTGTTAAAACTTGCCAGATCATGTCTTCTTTTGCTCTAAATGCTGCAAACGCTTATGAGAGCCTACAAGGCCCTCCATAGCCTGGGAGCCCCTTTTCTCTCCATCCTCCTCTCTTAACATTCTCCCACTTCTTGATCCCATTCCTGATCTACTAGATTACTTTCTGCTCCTGAGAACACTGGGCATCCTTCCTCTGGACTTTGTAGCACCTGGTCCCACAATCTGGAATGTGTTCCCCTTGGATCTGTGTAGCTCACTCAGTTGCCCAAAGCCTACCTTCCCAGTAAGGCTTGCTTTGTTCACCCTTCTAAAAATGATACTTATGTTTGTCTCTATTGTAATCTCAATCCTGATATACTGCTGTAACCTCCTTAGCACTTGCTATTGGCTAACCTATCTGATAATTTACTTCTATTCATTATTATTTCTTCCCCTCCCACTAGAATATACCGCAACAAAAGTAGGGATTTTTGCCCATTTTTAAATTGATGCTACCACCTAGAGTGGTCCTTAGCACTTTCCAGGTTCTCAATAAATGTGTTAAATTGATAGAGTGAATGAATTGCCTTTTGGATATCTGGATTTTCCACAGGAAACTATTAAAAATGAACTTACATGGTTTTTTGCCAAAACTGCTTCTGTCAACTTTACCCACAAAAAATGACTAAAATACAGCTGGCCTTGCTGCAGTTACCTCTATCACCTCCCTGTTCTGTTACTTCCTCACCTTCCCCTCTGCCAGCTGAGAGCTTTATTGTCTTGCCTTTGCCTGTGCATGCAAGCATGCTCAGTCACATCAGACTCTTTGAGACCCCATGGGCTGTAGGCCATCAGGCTCCTCTGTCCATGGGACTTTTCAGGTAAGAAAATTGGAATGGGTTTCCATTTCCCACTCCATGTCTTTGCCTGGGTCACTGCAAAGATTCCTATAAGTTTCTTTGCCTCTGCTCTGTCTCCCATTTAACTTCTCCTTCTCACACAGCCACAGGGATGTTTCTAAAGTCTACACATAATCTTTTTTTTTTTTCCTTTTGGCCATGCCATGTGGCATGTGAAGTCTTAGTTCCCCCAACCAGGGATCAAGCCATACCCCCGCATTGAGAGAACGGAGTCCTAGCCACTGGACCACTAGGGAGGTGTCTGCCTATAATCTTGTCCCTTATTTGCTCACTATCCTTTCATGACTGTGCTTCCTTTCAAGATAACAGGCAAATGGCTCACCATGGTACGTTAGTTATCTATTATCTGTCCCTCCTGAATCCTACAGCCGTGTGTCCCACCCCTGGATTCAGTCACCAGCCACACTGGACTCCTGCCTGGTGCCCCAGTGATTGATGAGCTCACTTTATTCATAGACTTTTCAAATACTATTTCCTTGACCTGAAAATAACCTTTCTCCACCTAGCTATTTCCTCTTTTCTCTTTAAGGAGCAACTCAGATTTTTTTCTACTCCAGACTTAGCTTTATGTTTTTTAGCTGCTCCAATTACCCTAGCACTTACCCTTCCAATTATAATTTTTGGTCTATTCATCTGTCTTCCCCCACTGAATTGTAAACTCCTCTGGGGAAATGTACCTCTTTTAACTCTCTATCACTAGGGTCTAGCACAGATCTGGTATAAAGTCATAACTGAATAAATGCCTAATAAAATAATATGGATATTTCTAGGGAAAGTGCTTGTACTTTGCTTCTCCCATAATAAGTTAGGTTCTCCTGTTGTGAATGCCTTAGAAAAGACTGCATTGTCAGCAATTAAGTCTAGTGGAGACAGCAGGACTCCAAAGTCAGCCAGATCTGGGGGAAAAAGTAATTCTTACAATTTGATATTTTCGTGGTACAGACAAGAACCAAACTTGTTATTTTCACAAATAGGCCCTATCTAGTTACTCCTTTAAAAAGACGACATGTTCTGATTTTTTAAGCAGTATAACAACTGTAATATGCAATATGTTTATAGTTTCAATCATTACAGAGCAGGTGTAAGTTCTTCCAGCCTTTACTCCCACAGGTCCATGAGCCCAGACGCCAAGTCCATCCTCTCTGGTTAGTGTTCATGTGTGATAACTGGCCTAACCCCAAATTAAAGGAAAACATACCAAAAATATATATTGAATAAATATATATTTTAAATATATATTTTAAAAATAATTTTAAATGACTAAAATTAAAATGTGGTTTCTGAATACACATCAGCAATAGTCTTGCCTACAGCAAGGTTAGATAATAGGACAGAAGCCCAGAGAGAGGAGGCAGGGACCAGACACACGTCTGTGTTTCTGTCCTCTGGATCTCATGTTCTCCTGGTTATACTTGAAGCACAGAGACTAGCTGTTATGCTAGATAACAGTTTATCTGTTATACTAGAAGCACAGAGGCTACAGATGTCAACATCTGAAGTCATCAAATATGGGAACATCCACTCCCTATTCACTGGGCTACAGAAAACTCTGCATGGTTGAGTTTGGCCAAACAGATCAGCATTCAAACACACCAGTCTTCCTCCTAAGTTGAGTCAAGGAGTAAGGACACATGAGCAGCGGATGAATTAGCAAGAACAAGGCTTTATATATATACTCAGGGGCCAGAAAGATAAGGGCCCATTGAGGCAACAAGTAAGGAGACAGGGGCAGCTGTAGGCAGGAGAAGGGCATCCTGCCAGTTCCCAAATGAGACAGAACTTGACTTGGAACTTGGATTAGCTAGGATAATGGTCAAAGGCAGGAAGGGTTAGTTGATATATACAGAGGTCTCTTCAACTCTCAACAGTGGGACTTATCAGGTCCTGATTGTTGGCTTCTGACCAGCTTTATCTGTCCCGACACACACAGGTACCCTGAGGTATGGGACTTTTGGCTTGTAGTAGGAAGACAGAGAAAGGTTAAGTTTGTTTGACACAACTACAAGGAACTGAGACTCTTCGCAGCACAGCAAGTCCCATTCATAGAAGCTTTTGCTTCTCAATTGCTGAGATCTGCATCTTGCACTAAGAGAAATAAAGGGTTGGTGGTCCTATACTTCTGTTTTCCACAAATAACAAAGATGCCCCAAAGGCAAATCCAAAGTTTGCTGTGGCCACACCAGAGTTGAAACTACTCTGACCAAAGGGAGGAACCAAAGTGCCTCCAAACACAGGTGTTTTCTCTGTAGTGTTGTCACCAGAAGTCAAGAAGGGTACCATGGCTGGATGGCCAGGTATTCTCACTGGAGGCAAAAGTAGAAATGTCTCCCTGAAAATCTACGAGGGCATTGTCCCTCTGACTATACTAAAAGTGCTTTGACCATGAGCACCCCGGGAGCTCAGAATGATGGTGGGAAGGTCCCCAAGCACAAGTCTGGTGATGTCTTCTTCCATTGTACCATATGGATCCCAGGGGCTCTGACTGTAGGCGGGAGCATAAGGGCCTACAAGCACAGAAATGGCACTGGCTGCCACAACGTCGAGGGTGAACTCTGGCCAGCTGTGCCTCAGGTCCTCTGCACCTCCAGGCACAAGGGTGCTGCTGATCCTCCAGGCTATGTACTATGTGGCCAGAGGGACCCTAAGGAGCTCTGCCAGAGGCAGTAAGAGGAGCACTGCCCAACTGAAGCATGGTGCTCGTTCCTTTCACTACAACAGATGTGCTTTGGCATGAAGGATGCCAGCTGATCTGATCGCTGGGAGGAACAGTGTTAGCCGGCACTCATTTCTTCTCAGTGGTGCTGACTCCTCCAATAGTCAGAGAAGCAGGCGCATGTGCTCTGACGATAGGCAGGAAGGAAAGTGTCTGCCAGGGCAGATTTGCTCTCTGTAGAAGTGGACTCTCCGTTCAGCAAGTGGAGTCCTGTAAGGCAGTAGGACACTGCTGCTCAGGTCTAAGTGTCCCCAACTTAGAGGACTAGTTTCCACTTGGTCCTGCACCAAAGCTGAGTGCTCCAGAATGGACCTGGGGCTGGGGCATCCACACTCATCCCAAAGCTGCCACTTCTGCCCATAGGGCTGCAGATCCCAGAAAAGCAAATGGGTCTTCAATAATGCTAGCAAACAGTGAGCTGCTGTTCTTGGTGCTGGCCATGCTGGGATCAGCTCTAAAGCCAGAGGTAGTGGCTGTGCCAGTGGGGAAAACGCCAGGGGTGTCTCCAAAGGCAGGATGGATACAGACAGGGATGCCAAAGGTGGAAAACGCAGATGTCAAACCAAGAAACCTAGCTGAGTTGTGCCACCACTGCATGGCTGGGGTGTGTCAGAGGGTAAATTAGTAGCTTGTACTGGGGCTGCCTGGTTTTCAAGAGCTGCCACTGGTGGCCCCAGGCTGTAGTATTTGCGATGGAACTCCAAATGAGGACTGAGGGGTGGTTCCTGGAAAGTTGCATGTAGGCTGTTGACCAACTATGCAGGCAAGCTGGTGGAAACTGGGCCTGAGGCAATGTTATCACTAGGTGGCATGTTTTCAGAACCAAGGAGCTGCATGGAAAATGGGAAGATGTTGTCGCTGGAGACAGGAGACTAGAGATGACCACCTGAGGTGGGGGCGCAGTAACCATATCAATTTCTTCAGAGTCAAAGGCAGGTCTCAATGCAGTGTGCAGAGGTGCTGATCACAGGAGTGGAGACAGCTCTAGAGACAGTGATGCTGGCAAATAACAACTGGTGGAGGTGACTGGAGGAGTCAGTATTAAAAAAGGAGAATCCATACACATAGGTGTAGGTGACTTCATTCTACAGGACACAGATTGAAGGAGAGGACTGAGGTGTTAGGAGGTGTGGGAGGTCAAACTAGAAGATGTTATGACTGAGTGATGCGAATGCAAGGGCCTTCATTCTCTACTTACTAAGTGAAAACCCCCAAAATGAGCCCGACCCTAAAAGGAGAGTCAGCATGAACAGCATAAGAAGAATTAGGAACTGCACGTCTCATTTCATAATCAATCTCTGGTGTGAGAGAAGGCAGAGGGGCACACAGGATTGGGGACCCAGCAGGTCAGCCAGTTCAAGAACTGGTAATGTTTTAGAAACCTGGATCTGCAAAGCAAAAGTAGATAAGGACAAGATGAGTGATTTCAGTTCTATCCTTTGAAGCCTTATTAAACCACTGGCACTCGGCTATCTTCTCCAAACCCAGGTCTTCAGCAATAACTGTACAAGGAAGCTGGGGAGGGAAGGGCAACCCTCTTCCATCCTACACCAGGAGCCGGAGCACAGCAGTGGCACTGGAATGTCCCACTTGCAGAGTTTACAACTGGCAGATATGGCAGAGAAATCCTACTTGACAGGTCTGAAAGCGTCTGTCCCTGTGGTCTTCTTGGACATCAGTGAGATGGGGAACTGAGCCTAGGCCTTCATCAAGCACTGCCTTTGACAGTTTCTTGGGAAGCCGCAGAAGAAAGAGGCTGGACCACAAAGCACTGCTCCACCAGCTCACTTCTCCAAGGGGTGGGACACCTCCAGCACCTCCAGCAGAGGGCGCTGTGAGCAGCTCATGGCACGGGCCTTGGCTGAAGGACCTCTTAGGGAACAAGAGTTTTTTCTTAATCTCCTGGGGCTTGGACTGGAGGTTTCCTTTCAGAAATCTTGGACGGCACCTTAAGGAACTGACACTCCAGTGGCTTCCAGAGGCATGGATACTGACGGTGTACTCTCACCGTGTGGGGCCTTTTCGCTGAACATCCTGCCTTTGATCACCAGTTGTCCATTCTCCTTCCTGGGCCTTCGCTGCACTCTTCTGGGGACCTCAGCTCAGTATCCTTTAGGCAAGGATCCGGAGGATGACTGGATGGCACTGGCCTCATAAAGACAATTAACAGTTCTTGTGGCCAATGGCAGTGGGTCCATTTGTTCCCTGGAGGACCCCTACCTGGAGAATTCTCGGAGATGCGAGCAGACAGCATTAGCTTCTTCTGAGTGGTCACATGTGAGTGGTCCTCTTTGAGGACGCAGAGAGGAGCCTGGGGGGCAAGTACTGAGCCTGTATGATGGGACACCGTCTTTTCTGGGAGCTCTAACTGTACAACCGAATGGGTAAAAGCATAGGATCCACACAGAACTGCCCAAGAGGAGGAGGGAAGATGTGGCCCGCGGAGTGATCTTGTAGGGAGAGATGGAGCGCACAGAGGCGGGATGAACTCACCGGCAATGGGCAAGCAGAGGCAAGGTTCTCAGAGGCCGTTGCCAGAGAAGAGCAGTTTGTGTGCCCCTTGGAGAGGAGCCTAAGCCAGGATAGGTCGCCTGGCTACGGCCTCCTCGGGGCGAGGCAGGAGACCCCACGCGCAATATGCTCGAGACGCTCCGTTGGAACCCGAGTCAGAGAAAGGGCAGGCAGCCAAGGGAGCCAACGGGCAAAGGGCGGCCCAACCGCCATCGGCTCCCTCGAGGAACTCTGACGCAGGTGTCTGGGCCCCTGCACTCTGGCAGACTCATCAAGACTGCAGAGACTCACAGGCCACCCAGCTCCGGGAGACTCATCAAGACTGCAGAGACTCACAGGCCACCCAGCTCCGGGAGACTCATCAAGACTGCAGAGACTCACAGGCCACCCAGCTCCGGGAGACTCATCAAGACTGCAGAGACTCACAGGCCACCCAGCTCCGGGAGACTCATCAAGACTGCAGAGACTCACAGGCCACCCAGCTCCGGGAGACTCATCAAGACTGCAGAGACTCACAGGCCACCCAGCTCCGGGAGACTCATCAAGACTGCAGAGACTCACAGGCCACCCAGCTCCGGGAGACTCATCAAGACTGCAGAGACTCACAGGCCACCCAGCTCCGGGAGACTCATCAAGACTGCAGAGACTCACAGGCCACCCAGCTCCGGGAGACTCATCAAGACTGCAGAGACTCACAGGCCACCCAGCTCCGGGAGACTCATCAAGACTGCAGAGACTCACAGGCCACCCAGCTCCGGGAGACTCATCAAGACTGCAGAGACTCACAGGCCACCCAGCTCCGGG
>SJXQ01008536.1:663791-677334 GCA_006408695.1 Aepyceros melampus | reverse complement strand
GCGAGGAGACGCAGCGCTACTGCACCGACACCGGGGTGCTCTTCCGCCAGGTGAGCCCGGCCGGCAGCTTCCCGCCTCTCTGGGCGTGCACTGGGCCTCCTGTGGGCCGTCTGCCCTCCTCCAGCATCAGGCCCGGTGGGTCTGGGCAACTGCCCTCCTGAGGGACCCGGAGGAGGTTCTCTGAAGGCAGGCCAAGGCTGAGGTCCCCAAGGGGGGCCCCACTTCGGAGGGCAGAGCTGTCACCAGTCAGCTTCAGCTCTCTCAGCTCAGAGTACAGAGGGATGTTTCTGGGGAGCAAGCAGGCAAGACTTCTGGAGGAGGCAGTACCGGGTGTGGATCCTGAAGGCCAGCGTCCATTCTGACAGGTGGAGCTGGGGTTGGGTGTTCTGGTGAGGGAATGGTATCCACAGGATTGGACCCCAGAGCGGGGGCTGGGCAGCCTTCCCTGGGCTGGGAGAGGTGCTGATGGGGAGGGCTGAGTTCCTACAACCAGATTTTGCCGCAGCAAGGAGAATGAACTGGCGCTGCAGAGGTCCTGGGAGGAGGAGGCGTGGGAGCAGGGTCTGAGCAGGAGTCTAGCGCCCGCATCCATCCCAGCTTCGCCAGTGCTGACGCCTTGGGTTTGGTTTCCTCCCCTGGGAAGTGATCCAGGGGCTCCGCAAGGTTCTAGAGCCCTAGAGGAGGGTGGTGGGGCCAAGCTGTAGAAAGCCAGCCTGGACATGATGGCCTCTGGCATCACTCAGTTCCCGGGGACAGGAACAAGGACAGTCATCAGAGGCTCACCCAGAGGGCGCTAGGCTGGCCCCACTTTACAGATGAGGAAACAGACGCAGAGGGGAATGCCAGAGGGGGAGCTGGGATTCATTAGAACCCACCTGCTGACTCCAGGTCTCCAGAGCAGGGGTCTGACGCACTCGGAACTCCCTGGGGCCAGGCAAGGCCTAGAGGACATGGCTGTGGATCGTCCAAGTCAGGGAGCAGGCAGGGGAATGGGAAGGGGGCTGAGCATGGCGAGCGGGCAGCAAGGTGTGGCCTCCGCAGCTGGACAGCGTCCACCCTGCGGGGCACAGGCCTGGATCTGCTGCTGGGAGCTCTGGCGCACGCAGCCTCTGCCACGGGAAGTGTCTCCTGCTGGAGGGCTTCCCTCTGCCTCTTCGTTCCTGTCGTCCCCGGGTTGCTGGAGACGTGGAGGTCTAAATAAGTTTTCTCTTCCTCGTCCTGATGCTTCTTGAGGTTTCCATAGTCTGCGGTTTAAAAACCAATCTCCTAAATTCAGCTGTTGGCTCCCTTACTGATGTTTTATGCAAGATTAATTTTAGAAGAGCGCCTCCTCCACTTCATACCTTTACAACGATATTTTAGCTCCGTGTTTAATGCTAAACACTGGAGTCATCAGCTGCCCCGGGGGCGGGAGAAGGAAGGAAGAAGTCTTAAATGGAGGAATCTGCTTCTAAGCAGATGCCCGGCCTGGGCGTCTTAAGTCAAGGTGGCACCTTGCCTGCCTTCAGGCAGTGGGGGTGGCAGAGAGGTGGGGAGGGACAGGGGGATGCGGGTAGGGCGTTGCCAGATCTGTGATGCTCGTGGGCACCTGTGTCTTAATCTGATGGGGTCTGAGAAGCCAGCCAGGAGGAAGGAGAAGACAGCAGTTGGTTGGAGGGGGACACAGTGCTGAGGTGCAGGGCGATGTGAGACTGAGGTCAGATTTCAAGAGCTGGTGAGCCCGAGCTGACTCTCTGGGGTGTGGGAAGGAAGGCGCTCAGTCAGACCCTCCACCTCTCTCCTTGTGCTTTAAGTTTCTGTCCTGCCGACTGGGTGACCTGGGTCCTTGTTCCCACCACAGGAGTCCTTCTTTCACTGGGCGTTTGGTGTCACTGAGCCAGGCTGCTACGGCGTGATCGACGTGGACAGTGGGACGTCGACTCTGTTCGTGCCCAGGCTTCCTCCCAGCCATGCCACCTGGATGGGAAAGTAAGGAGCAATCTGGGGCTGTGACCATGCCTGCTGACCACTGGCTGGCTGGCTAGGGGCAGGAGCAGGGCCTGCTATGAGTGGCAACGGGGGAGGGTTAGCAAGGGGCAAGGGTTAGCGGGCAAGCGTATTAACAGCCTGCTCTGGGCCGGAGCCCTGTGCCCTTGGATGGGAAGGAGTGTCAGAGCTGCAGCCGCAGACCGTTTTCATGTTTGTTTGGAGGTGCTGTTTGTTAATACTGAGACTCTGGATTCCCGGCTGTGTTGAGATGCCTGAGGCTTTGGCTCTAGGCAGGGGGGACCATCACTCTTGTGTAGCGTCCATGGGAGGTGGCCCACCCTGGGGTGCCGGCGTTGGCTCTGGTCAGGGAGGACAGCCTGGGATCCTTCTCTGAGGCCTGTTATGGATTGCATGCTGTCACAGCGTGCCTCCCTTGTGCCGGCCTCTGGGCTAAGCCATGAGGGGCTGAGGAGGTAGGCCCTGCCTCCCGTGGCTCAGCTGGGAGACAGAGTCCTGCTCATGGGGCCAGAGGCCTGGGTGAGGCTGAGAGGCTGCCACACTCATCATCTGGGGTGTCTGCCAGTGCCAGGACCTCGGCCACATCCGCTGCTCCCAGGAGCCGTTCCTGCCGGCTCCAAGGTGCTGAGGTGGAGGCTGTACTTAACTGGGCGTGCTTGAGGCGATCAGAGGATTCCGCTAGATGCTCTCCACCTTCTAGCGTGTCATTTCTGCCAGGAGAGTGCTTATTCTGGGCTAATGTAGAAATTGCAGCCTTCGCTGCCTCATGGTCCCAATGCTCATTGCCAGGTAGGCTGGCGGGTCTGTGGCTGGTTTGAATGACGAGGCATCTGTGCAGAGGGCCAGGGCAGGGCTCCCCAGCCTCGGTGGGCTTCTCCGGGAGGCGGGTCTGACCACTGATGGCGCCTGTGGAACAGTCACTGTGGTGTGACACTGGAGTGAGGATGCTGGGGACAGGCAGCCTGTAATGTCCACTGTATTTATGGCCATTCCCTATGGAGAGTTGGACTCGTTTCCCCCCTGCCTGACTCGGTCAGGACCTGGGTCACAGCCTCAGTGCGTAAACGTGGCTGGGTCACTGTGTGACTTCTGAGTGAAGTGACTGTTAGTCGCTCAGTTGTATCTGACTTTTTGTGACCCCGTGGACTGTAGCCCTCCAGACTCCTCTGTCCACGAGATTTCCCAGGCGAGAGTACTGGAGTGGGTAGCCATTCCCTTCTCCAGGGGATCTACCCAACCCAGGAATTGAACCCGAGTCTTCTGCATGGCAGGCAGATTCTTTACCATCTGAGCCACAAGGAAAGCCTGTGACTTCTGAGGCTAGACTGTAAATTATGTGTAGTTTCCACCGGGCTCCTGCTCCTCGAGCCCAGCTGCCACGTGGTGAGGAACCCAGACTCACCTGTGTGGAGGGCCCAGAGCCCGGCTGCCAGCCAGCACCACCCGCTGGAGCCCCGGCCCTCTTGGGACTCTGTCCCGAGCCCTAACCTTCAGGGTCTGTGGGTGTGATACATGTTTTTCTGCTCCGCTATGGGTCAGGGTGCCTTGTCACAAAGTCCTGGGGACTGCAGGAGTTTCCTGGTGAGAGTTTAGATCTGGTCTGGGTGAGAAGATTCTCCAAGAGCCCTCCCTGCACCCTAAGGTGATCACAGAGCTGGAGCCTCAGCCCTTCCTGCCAGTGGCATGCCCGGAGCCCCTGTGCCTGGGCGGCCCCCGTGGCCTTGGCCTGCCCGCCCCGTCAGCCTCCCCACGGCCCTGCCTCCTGGCCCCAGGTGTGCTGAGACGCCCGTAGCATCAGAGATGCAGTCCCATGAGATGTGGGTGTGGACAGTGGTGAGTTTCCATCAGGAGGCGTGGTGGGGCTCTGAGGGTGCTCCTACTTCTGACCACTGATGCTGCTTACACAGGGCTGACTCTTGCCAGAAGTCAGGGAGTGCCTGTCCACCGGGTAGGGTGGACATCCTCCAGGGCGTGGCTCCTGCCCTGGGGATCCTCCAAACAGCTGAGCAGGTCTCACCCTGCCTCCCCACAGCCAAATGGCATTTGGGGGATTTTGTTTTGGCTGCTTGGCATGACATGTGGGATCTAGTTCCCTGACTAGGGATCTAACCCTTATCCCCTGACGCGGCAGCGCCAAGTCTTAACCACTGGACCACCAGGGACGTCCTAACATGAGGGTTTGAAACTCTGGACCTGACTGGTCAGGGAGCAGCCATTAGCGGTTGCCTGTTCTAGAGCACAGTCTTCAATAATACAGGAATGATCTTCTGCACTTGGACCGTGGCTGCGTTTCAGAGCTGCTGTTAAGAGGTTCTTCTCTAATCTGTCCCTGCTTTGCCAGGGCAACTGACTGTGTGGTTGGATTTTGGAGGGTACAGATGGGTCTGCAGGGAGCGTCTCCCTGTCCGGAAGGCTCCAGGTGGTCTGGGCAGGCCAGACGGAGCAGGCTGGTCTCCAGGGGCATTCTGGCTCCGCAGCGGAGAGCTAGCCTGTTGTCTCTGGCAGACCTGGCTCCCCTCCGTGCCTACCCCATCTGGCCTTTCTCTCCCTCTGCTCTGGTGTGACCTTCTACTAGTCCGCGTGTCCCAAGCGTTCAGGAGAGAAGGCGGCATGTTGGGGACAGGGCAGTGGAAGGGGTTGGCCCTCTGGGGCTGGAGTGGGGAGTGGCTGGATCTGATGTGCAGAGCTGATCAGACACTTCTGATCAATAGGGTGGGAGTGAGGCTGGCGGGATTACCTGGCCTTTGCGATCAAAACCCACCAGCCTGAACGTTTGACCTTCAGCTCCTCAGCTTCCTTCTGAGTCTCTCTCTGATGGCTTTTGAAAATCCTGCTGGCAGATATTGCAATCCGAAGTCGCCCAGGGAAACAGCACCCCCGTCTTCACATTTGCTGCTTCCTGTGTAAACAGCCTGTCCTGTCATCAAGGCTTCAAGATGTGAGAGGCCCGCGGGAGCTGGGGGCTCAGGCTCTTCCTCACCCTGGGCCGTTGTGGGGATGGGAATGTGGTAGCTTCTATTTTGTTTTTATTTGGCATTTTTGCTCGTACAAGTCTGGTGGTTTTTTTGATGTGAGAGTGTTTCCTGTCATTTCCGTCAGAATTCGGCTCAGCTGATGGCAGTTTTGGCCCCTGGGGTGTCTGGGGTCCTCTGAGCAGGTGGGAAATTGGCACCCTGGGGAAACTTCAGCATGGATGGAGGGTGAGTGACCCTGGGCCAGGTTGGGGGACTCCTTCTAGGATCTCGGCAGCCTGGATGTGTTCTGCTCCCACCCCTGGCTGAGACCTCTGGCTTGAACGTGAGAGAGTGTGGCTGGACTGGGCTTTGTAGGGAAGAGGGAGCTGTGTCTGGGGCTGAGGCTTTGCACGTGGCACTTCCTGGTTGGGAACTGACGTGTGTGTGCTGTGTGCTATGGCGTGTGTGATGTGTCTGCAGCATGTGTGATGTGTCTGCAGTGTGTGTGGCGTGTGTGATGTGTCTGCAGCGTGTGTGATGTGTCTGCAGCGTGTGTGGCGTGTGTGATGTGTCTGCAGCATGTGTGGCGTGTCTGCAGCATGTGTGGCATGTGTGATGTGTCTGCAGCGTGTGTGATGTGTCTGCAGCATGTGTGGCGTGTGTGATGTGTCTGCAGCGTGTGTGGCGTGTGTGAAGTGTCTGCAGCATGTGTGGCGTGTGTGATGTGTCTGCAGCATGTGTGGCGTGTGTGATGTGTCTGCAGCGTGTGTGATGTGTCTGCAGCGTGTGTGGCGTGTGTGATGTGTCTGCAGCATGTGTGGTGTGTCTGCAGCGTGTGTGGCATGTGTGATGTGTCTGCAGCGTGTGTGATGTGTCTGCAGCGTGTGTGGCGTGTGTGATGTGTCTGCAGCATGTGTGGCGTGTCTGCAGCATGTGTGGCATGTGTGATGTGTCTGCAGCGTGTGTGATGTGTCTGCAGCATGTGTGGCGTGTGTGATGTGTCTGCAGCGTGTGTGGCGTGTGTGATGTGTCTGCAGCATGTGTGGCGTGTGTGATGTGTCTGCAGCGTGTGTGGCGTGTGTGATGTGTCTGCAGCGTGTGTGGCGTGTGTGATGTGTCTGCAGCATGTGTGGTGTGTCTGCAGCGTGTGTGGCATGTGTGATGTGTCTGCAGCGTGTGTGATGTGTCTGCAGCGTGTGTGGCGTGTGTGATGTGTCTGCAGCATGTGTGGCGTGTGTGATGTGTCTGCAGCGTGTGTGGCGTGTGTGATGTGTCTGCAGCATGTGTGGTGTGTCTGCAGCGTGTGTGGCGTGTGTGATGTGTCTGCAGCGTGTGTGGTGTGTCTGCAGCGTGTGTGGCGTGTGTGATGTGTCTGCAGCATGTGTGGTGTGTCTGCAGCGTGTGTGGCATGTGTGATGTGTCTGCAGCGTGTGTGATGTGTCTGCAGCGGTGTGGCGTGTGTGATGTGTCTGCAGCGTGTGTGGCGTGTGTGATGTGTCTGCAGCGTGTGTGGCGTGTGTGATGTGTCTGCAGCATGTGTGGCGTGTGTGATGTGTCTGCAGCGTGTGTGGCGTGTGTGATGTGTCTGCAGCGTGTGTGGCGTGTGTGATGTGTCTGCAGCATGTGTGGTGTGTGTGATGTGTGTGGGTCTGTGTGCGGGGCCTATAGGGGGTATATGTGTTGTAGTGTGTATATGGGGTGATGTGTGTGTGTGGCAGGGGTGGATGGCTTGGGAGTGGGATGCGGCATAGAATGTGTGGTGCAGTGTGTGTATGTTGTGTGGTTGTGGTGTGGTGCGTATGTGGGGTATGGGGGGTGTTTTCATAGCCCCCGCCCCCTACCCCGTACACACAGCTGGCTCACAGGATGATGGCTGCCTCTGGCGGCCTGGTCCTGGCTCCCCTGTCTTCAGGGTAGTGATGATGGGTGCAGGCCTCCCAGAGGAGGAGGACCAAGGGAGTTCCTTTGGCTCTGACCCCAGGCAGTTCGTGAGGAACCTGACCCCAGGCAGCCTGAGGCCTGGCGAGGGGTTTTGCCAGGACAGTTAGCCGGGCTCCTCTCCATCACCTCTGCTCCCGACACCAGCCTCTCTGAGAAGTGCCACCCTGCCCCCAGGATCAGTGACCCGCACTCTGGAGAGTCCTGCTCTTCTCTCAAGCTAACAGAACCCTGACATGGTTGCCCGCTTCATTCTGGAGCTGGTGTGGGGCACTGGGCGGTGAGCAGGAGGAGAACAGCTGCAGGCAGTCTCCAGCCCCTGGATGTGGATGCTGATGGCTGTAGTTTGGCCCTGTTACTGGTTCATTAGCCACATGCAGGTGGTCAGCTTGCCAGCTAGACCTGTGCTTGGAAGTTTCATTTTCTAGAGGGTTCCCCTATGTCTGCCCCATGGGCGTTAGTTGAAAGTTTCCTTCTCAGGGGAGGCCCCGCACAGGGTGTTGGCACTCACTGCGCCTGCCCTGACCCTGAGTCTGGGAGAGGCCTCCCCTGTAGCCTGCTGGGCCCAGCTGCCAGTGGAGAAGGCCTGCATGGGCCGGGACTGTGGACACTGGCTCCTTCCTGAAGATGTGAACCCCTTTGGGGGGCCCTGCCTCCTCTCTCCTTCCAGAGCTTCCCCTTCCTTTTTTGTAATTTTTTTTTAATTTTAATTTTTTAATACCAAAAATATTTTGCATTGAGGTATAGCTGATTAACAATGTTGTGGGAGATTCAGGTTGCCCTTTCCTTTTGAAGGGAGAGTTTCTGGGGTGGGGTTGGCTTCCCTCCAGGCCCAGTCTCTTGCATCCAGTTGCTGCCACTTGGAGCTCCCATACGACGGGATCTGGCCAGAGCTGCCCTGCTGGGCTCCAGACTGCGGTCAGGGCAGCGTGCCCCTCTCCGTGTGGCCGCGGCCAGCCCAGCGCTCAGTGGGCATGGAGTTTCCCAGTGGCCTCTCCTGCAGGGCTCGTGGGGACGTGCCAGTCCTTTCCTGTGAATCCCTCTGGTGGCGGGCTTGACATGGTAGCCTGGCACTCTTATCTCTTATGGTGCCATTTAAATGATTTTTACTAGAATTGGCCCCAAAACACGAAAAATAAGTACTATTCAACTATCCCTATCCTTTAGGAAGAAATGGCATGCTAAGTGCCAGAGAAGGTGCAGTTGGTTATTCCTGCTGAGAGCCAGGCCTGCGGCTAGTGGGGTGACTCGGGGCCCTTGAGGCCCATGTGCACTCTGGACTTGCTGAGGTGGGGCTGACTTCCGAACTCGCTTCCTCCCGGACATCAGAGCAGCAGCACCTGGCTCTCCCGCGGGCGGGCTGGCCCTCGTGGCTCCTTGGCTCCCGTGGCAAGTGGAGTGGCTCACCGCTGGCAGGTGAGGGCCGGACAGGCAAGCATACAGCCCTGGGCCACCCAGGGGGTCACCGCTGCCTTGTGCTTCTCTCCCCTTTACTCCCTCCTCCGCCCCCCTTCACCGGCTCCTCCCTGTTAAGACCTTGACCTCAGGCTGAATAATGGAGCTGTTCCCAGATCTCAAGTCTCCTGGGTTTCTGCTGAATCCCGATTGCCAAGACCCGCCCCCACCCAGCCCCACACCCAGGCAGGGCCAGCAGGAGCACGGTTCCTGAGGTGTCCCTTGGCAAGATGGCTTGGAAGACCTGGGAGGGTTAGGGTCCCTGACAGGAGGTGAGATGAGAAGGTCAGTGTACAGGCTAATGGCTGAGACGCCCCTCTGTCGGATCATCGAGGCCGGCCTCGGAAGCAGGCCCTTAGCTCTTCCTGACTCTTTTGGGAGTTTGCTTTTGATGCCTGTCACAGCTGGAGCAGATGGAGTGATGGGGGCCCACGGGTGAACTGGGGACCCACCGAGGATGTTGAGTGTCTGTCCTTAGCTGGGGCTGGAGTCACAGTAGTCAGCAGGAACATGGTGATAACACCAAGGTCCTACCCTTTGCCCTTCTGGCCTGTGCTTCTGTGTGTGGCTGCTGGGTCAGCTGTGCTGAGAGTGTCACCCCTTGGTAGCAAAGGGTCAGCGAGCTCTTGGCAGTAAGCCTTGGAACCAGGGCCTTCAGTGTCCACGCGGGGTGCTTGTCATCAGTTCCTGCCCCACATAGCTGCTATGGTCAGTGCTAACGGAGGCACCAGACTTTGGCCATTTACCTTTGAGTCCTGTCTCAACCACAGAAGCTGATGCAATTGGATCGTGCAAGTTTAATTAATGATGGGAACTTGACACCCAGTGCCCACGTCAGAGAAGTCAGAAGGGAGGTGAAGCAAAGAGGGTTCTGGAACATGGAGCTGCCCATTGCCAGGGACCACTGTCTTCCCAGCCCAGCTGGCCCCCTGGGGCTGTGAGTGCCCTTCTGCTAATCCCCAAGGCCACTTGTCTGTCCCTGGGTCATGCTCTGTGTTTCCTGGCCACAGTCTGGTCTGGGATGCCTGTTTGGGTGGAAGGAAAATTCTCACTCAGAGAGGGAATGGGAGTCTGTTTTCTGGGTAGTGATGCTGGTACCTTGGAGGTATGTGGGGCTCGCTCCAGAGGTGGTCCTCTCCAAGTGCCCTCTCTCGTTTATCCCCCATGCCTTATCCTCCCAGGCACACTGTCCTTGGCACCTCCCTCTGCCTGTCTGCTCATCCTCGAGAGCCCAGGAAACACACTCTAAAAGCCATCTGCTACTTCCTCTGAGGTCTCCTTTGGATCTGACACTTGGTGACTAGAGTACCACACACCGCAGGCAGGAGGAGGGCGAGCCCCCCAAGCGGACGCGGTACCCAGGCATGGGATGGCACAGGGCAGTGTGTGTGGGTGAGACTAGACTTGGGTTGGACACCCTTCTCCTGGGTGGCTAATGCTCCTGATGTGAGCTGTCACCAGCAGTGACATTGATTCATTTTCCCACCAAGAGGCTGGGGGGTGGGGGTGGGGTTCTTGCTGGACCCGCCAGCCCTGCCCAGCACAGCCATGACCACGGTCAGCACACACGTGACCATGAGGTGGGCAGGGGCGGCTCAGCTACCTCCACTCTGCGTCTTTGTCTTCTCACCAGCTGATTTTTTAGGGACGATGAGTAAGCTTAAGTGTTTCTCATCACAGTGAGTAATACTGTTATTGACTTCTTTAAAATGTTAATTTTTAATTTTTAAACTTTCCTTTAAAGAGGCTCCGTGGGGGCCTGGGAGGCAGCTTATTTCACTCCCCAAAGAGTAGGGTGTGCTGGCGGGCTGCCCCATGGACTCTCCCTGGCGGGTGGAGGGAGGGCCGTCCGCAGCTACTTGCTGCAAGTAGTGAGGGTCACAGACTCAAAGGAAGAGCAGAGGTTGGCTGGGAGAGGTGGAGGGAGGCAGGCGGGGTTCAGTGGTCTCTCTGTGGCCCAGTGTGCTTTGCCCCCACTCCCCGAGTCTGTGTTGGGCAGACTGGCCTGGTGCCAAGCGCTGGATAGGGTAGGAATGGGCCCTAGACTTGGGGGTGGGAAGGCAGCCCGGGCCCAGCCAAGGCCAAACCCTGACCCTGGCCTTCCTTGTGCTTCTTTTGAGGATCCACTCCAAGGAGCACTTCAAGAGAAGTACGCTGTGGATGACGTCCAGTACACAGACGAGGTCAGTAGTGGCCGACCCCACCCCTGCCGCAGCCTGGCTTGACATCCCGGGACAGCATGGTCCAGCCACCAGCTCCCTTAGCAGTGCCAGAAGCGTCTGGTACCTGGGAGGTGGCCGCTGAGCTGCTCCGGGGAGGCTGTCTCTGCAAAGGTCTGATCAGGCTCGGCTGGGCCTTCACGTGTCGGGAGGCCCTCTTGCAGGCCCTCATCAGCTGCAGATGATGCTGTCAGAAGAGCCCCAGGCTGCGAGAGGCCTGTGGGGTGGGGTGGACTTGGAGGTCCCCTGGCTGTACTTTTATTTATTTATTTGCTGTGTCACACAGTTTGCGGGATCTTGAGAAGGAAATGGCAACCCACTCCAGTATTCTTGCCTGGAGAATCCCATGGACAGAGAAGCCTAGTACATTGCAGTCCACGGGGTCGCAAAGAGTCGGACACGACTGAGCAACTTCACCTTCACCTTCAGTTCCCCAACTAAGGATGGAACCTGGGTCATGGCAGTGAAAGCGTAGAATCCTCACCATTAGGCCACCAGGGAACTCCCCCCAGCTTTAACCTTCTTCCCAGTGTGCTTGGCCAGTAGTGTGTGGCCAGGATAGGGATGCAGCTGTCTTCCTGGGGCTCTGAATCTGTCCCCAGTCCAGGCAATCTGAAGGGGCTGCCCCTGACTTCCACTGCTGTTAGAGCAGGGCGAGATGCCCATGCTTAGATCCTCTCCTTTGGTGGGTGTGTCCCTCCTGCCTTTGTAAACTGCATTGTAACATTATTGCCCTTTGGGACCTTGACCTTCTGGGTCTCCTGGGTGTGAAACCTGGAGGTGGGCAGCCTGGGACAGGCCCTGGGGTTCACCCCACTGACTCAGAGCCTCCTAGCCACAATCTGATGGTTTTGCTTCTATGACCAGGGGGTGGGCAGTGGCAGGAAGAGGTGAACTCAGCTCCACTTACACTGTGATTTCTGGGGAGAAGGAGAACTGGCCTCTAGTGAGGTAAAACAGAAGAGGTCTCAAGTGTCAGGACAAGGAAGCCTGTAATGATGGTCTAGGATTACAGCCCCACAGACCAATCATTCTGAGTCTGTGTTTGGGAAGCAGAATCTTCAGGGAAGGTGTCAGTGGAGTTGAGAGCAGGGAGCTTCCTGCAGGCCCCCCATCATCTGTGTCCTCAGCTTTGTCGTGCCTGTTATTGCTGTGGATCTTACTGGAAAGGAGGGCTCCTGTGGACTGGGGGACAGGTGCTTCACTCTGCGGCAACACCTGCGGGTTCTAGGAACCTCAGTAGCTCACACAGATTCCCTCCTCCCTCCGCCCTGTGCTGTGGGGGCCAGTGTCTCACCCTGATTAGAGGAGGAGGCCAAGGCTCCAAGCAGTGAAGGGCCTCATCCACAGCCCCACCAGTGTGGAGTACCAGACTTGGATGTGACCTCAGAACCTGTGGACCCCAGGGGCGCACCCTCCACCCCCGCCTGTGCCCTGTCAGAAGTGAGTGGGTGCTGCTGGACACGCCTGTAGAGCTGACAAGGCTCCCAAGTGCCTTGGATTTTCTGTGGCTTGAATTGGAGCCCAACCAAAGTACAGACGCCTGAGCTGGGAGGCACTCGAGGTGCCCGGGGCTGCTCTGTCACAGATGGTGACAGGAAGCCCTTTGTGTTAGGCCGGTTCTATGAAGCTCGGCTCGATCTAGCCCTCAGACAGCCTTGGCCGTCTGCACAAATCACAGACAGGAAGCAGCTGACACTTGTCTCCTTTGCAAGAAGGCAGGAAGCCCCCACCCCAGGCCGTGGCCTGTCACTCGATACCACATGCAGGTGGCTGATGTAGCAAGCCTGGCTGCCTAGTTCCCCTCCTCCTATCAGTGATCCTGAGTTTAATTATTGAGAAGGTCGAGTGAACGGTGGCTCCCCTGAGAGGGTGGGGCTCAGGAAAACCTCGAGAGACACTGACGGCGTTGCCGTCAAGGTGCAGTGCAGAGGCTGTGTCCCTGGTGATGGGAGCTGGCCTGGCAGAGGCAAGTGTTGTGTAATCTTTTGTGGCACTAGACGGGTGTTGCCAAGGTCACTGACACAGATATAAGAGACCCTGGTGACAGCCCAGTGGCTGATAGCCCCCGTCTCCCCACCTCAGTGGGTAGAGGCATCAGGGAGTGGTGTGCCCCCGATCGCTCTGTGGGACCACTGGCCCCAGGTTACCGGATACCCAGTTGTTCATGAGTAGATGCACACCCACGCTGTTTGTGGTCATTCCCCACATTTAAATTTTGGGAACAGTTTGAAAATTTTAAATGCACTGCTGCATTGAAAAACCATTGTGCAGCCCTGTTTCAGACTGCCATGAGAAAGGTTCATTTTTTTAAAAGCTTTGCTTTTTGCACAGTGAACCCAGCTTCCTGGAGCAGTAGGAGCTTCTTTTGACAGCTCTGGTCCAGGATCATCCAGCCCCCTTTTCTGGATCGTCACCCTTGAAGAGTGGCCAGCAGGCCTGGTGGAAGCCTTGGGTGTGAGGGGATGAGAGGGAAGCCTCTGGCTGTCCCCAAGGAAGGATCCTTGTCCACAGGGCTCTGAAGCATTCTGTGTTTGCTGTCCACCTCAACCTGCCGGAGAGGCCAGGCTCCCTGGGAAACAGGTGCTGTGGCATGAAGCAAGGCAGGGTTGTTTAACAGCACTGGTTTGTGAGAGCTGGTGGGTCCCCAGTGACCGCTGCTCCATGGAAACAAGGCCCTGTGTGGCCGGAGCTGTGTCATCCTGTATGTGGAGTGGCATTTCCCGCTGGTGACGCGTAGTTGCCTCCCGTCACCTTAATTTCAGAGGCGTGGAATCAGGGTGTGCCGATGAGAGTGTAGCAGTAATGGGTCTCCACAGGGGAGGGCGGATGCAACTGCCAAGCTTGGGGAGGTTTCGCAGCCACAGAAGTAAGCAGAGCCCACTCAAGAGGTCGTGATCAATAAAAGACGCTGTCCTGCCAGGACCATCAGATGCCTGGCCCTCCACGTCAGACCTCCTCCATCCGTCTGCTCCTTCTCCTTCATTACCC
>SJXQ01008536.1:635662-660936 GCA_006408695.1 Aepyceros melampus | reverse complement strand
CAGGCTTCATGCGGTGGCACTAAAGTGGATGTTTTCTTTCTGACCTTTCAGATCGCCAGTGTTCTGACATCCCGGAGCCCCTCTGTACTCCTCACTTTGGTAAGTGGCTGGTGTTCAAGGACCAGGCAGCGTCTGTGTATGGAGAGGGCCTTCGGGGAGCCGCTTCACTCTGCAGAGGTCAGGGCCTTGGGTGGGACGGAAACCTGAGAACAGCAGTCACTGGTGATCGGTAGTGTCACCTCAGTCTGCATTACCAGTCATGTCCAGGATCACCCTCCATTCTCCAGTCGCCTTGGGCCGCGTTCTGTCCTGAGGCCACTGTGGACGAGGCGCCGTGCATGCTCCAAGAGTTAAAACCCGACTAGAGGATGTAGTTGGGTCAGGCTGAGCTCTCGGGGTTTGTTTATCAGTTTGCTTCCACCCTGTGTCTCCCTCATTGTTGATAGAATTTGGAAAAACACACCCTTCGCATCAGCCCATGGAGGTGCTGGGCTGTGTGGCGTCAGATTTTGGACCCGGGGCGCCGAATGACAGAGGACCTGCAGCAGCCTGCGTCTGCTGGGTGCACAGTGGCCCCCGGCGGGGTGGGAATGCTGGGGCTGTGAAACGGCTCCCAGAAGCCTGCCTCCGTGCACTGCTTCAGCTTGGGGAGCTTCCAATATGAAGACTGTGCAGAAAGTGACCCTTCTCTCCTTCGTTAATTGATTTTTACAGGAATAGTTTTTCCTAGGTTATTTTTGTTAGCGCTTTGCATGGTCTCTTTTTTCCACGCTGCTGTTTTGATGGGGCTGAGAAGAGAAGTGAAGATTGTGGTCACAGGGGGTCCAGTGTGTTTTATTTGGGGGAACGCAATCAGACATCCACCTGAAGGTCTTGAGGAAGAATTAAAGGGGGCTTTAAAAGGCCTGGCCTCTCTGGGGACAGCACATTTTCCTCTGAGTCTTTTGTTTTCTCTCCTTCCCCGTCTGAGTTCTACTTGGAGTCTCCTTACAGTTAGGGAAAGGAGGGGAATGTAGCAGTCCCAGCGTCACCGGGAAAGTCCCATCCCTCCCGAGTCGGGTCACACCGGCATCTCTGGCAGGGTCAGATTTGACAGAGTTCTTGGGACACTGTCCGGAAGGAGCGTTTGTGCACACACACATGTGCAAGGGAGATGGGCCAGGCTTGCAGGTGGGAGCTTGTGGTCAGAGGTGGTCCCAGGCAGCCCAAGCGGGGTCAGCAAAGTGCTTGGACTGAGGAGACCTTGGTTTCCTCTGCTTTTCAAGCTACAGCAAAGGAAAGAGGGTTGCCCTTCTGCTGGGGCCTGGCCTTTCAGGAAGGGATGGGTTGGCTGGGCCAGGGTGGGGGCTCCTGGTCCTTACTCAGTCCCACAAGGCCCCGTGTGGCAGGCCTATGCCCTCACTCTCTGTCTCTCTCCCCAGCGCGGCGTCAACACCGACAGCGGCAGCATCTGCAGGGAGGCCTCCTTCGAGGGCATCAGCAAGTGAGTTCTGGGGCCCCGGGAACCATCTTCCTACTCCATCAGCTCACATCTTCCCCCGCAGGCCTGACCCAGTCTATTTATATAAACTAGACACAAAACACACAAGCAGGGGACTTCCCTTGGTGGTCCATTGGTTAAGACTCCCTGCTTCCAACGCAGAGGGCATGGGTTCTATCCCTGATCAGGGAACTACATTCCACACGCCGCAGAGCATGGCCAAAAAACAAAAACCAGAAGGATATTTATAGAAAGGGGCTCAATTTGGTACTTTTGAGGAAATGCTTAGAAAAAAAATTTTCTTACATTCAGTTCAAGTTTGACTTTAGGGACCGATGCTCCTTCCCCATGGAGCTCCATCATCACAGCTCCAGCGACCGAGTGCTTAGGGAGCCCTGGCCTCCGGCACACTCGGGGCCATGCACACTTGGGGCCATGCACACTCGGGGCTGGGTACACGCAGTGGGCGGCTGTTCTCCCCCCAGGGACCTGCTCTGACCTTGTGATCTTCTCTTCATTCTTATCAGCCCCCTCCACTCACTCCTGGCTGATGAACCTCCCCCAGTCTGGCTCACAGGTTTCTCCTGTGCCCCCCTGCTGCCTTTCCTGCCATCACCCACAGTGTAGCCCCAGGCCGGGCCCTGGAATTCCTGCCCTCACTCCCCAGTGTAGCCCCAGGTGGGGCCCTGGAGTCTGCTCCTTCCTTTAGGCCTCTGCACACAGGAGGGCAGATGTTAGGTACAGAGAGCACAGATCTCGCCCGCCTTGCCACCATCACGCCCTGGCCCCCAAAGAATGTGGCCAGCCAGTCACCCTTGTGTCTCTGGGCTGGCTGCGGACTGGCCCTGGCACGGGGGTATCTGCGGGGCCCCAGGCTGTAGCAAGCGAGCCCTTGAGGAGAGCACCTACCCCTCGGGGCTGCCAAGTGTGGCCGGCTCGCTGGCTTGTTCCTTGGGCCCCAGCCCCTTCCGCACCTCCCGTGCTCTGCACCAGGGCGTCCCCTGTCGTCCTTTGGTGGACCGCGGCTGCGGCAGAGGAAGCGCCTTATAACTATGTATGAGCCCGAGCCATGGGAGTTTGTGCGTATGTGTGATGTCGGGTGATTAGCAGGGATTATGAGCTCATAAATATGTATCACTTCCCCCAATGATGAGAGCGGCGGGGTCGGGGGAGCGGGTATCAGGTTTGCTTCTTTTCATTCCACGAATCTCCACATCCTCTCGGGAGTTCCCGAGAGCGGCCTTCCTCCCACACCAGCGGTGATTAGCCCAGCTCGTTGAGATGCTGGCCGCAGAGCCGCCGTCTCTTCCCTGGGCCCTTAAGAGGGTAGTGCGGGCTCAGCCGGCTTCTCCCCGTCCCAAGCCTCCCCTGCTCCCCCAGCGTCACCCCGATGCCAGAGCTCCCATGCCCTGTTCACCTGCCTCCGCCAGTACCATGGAATATCTCTGGTCCCGCGGGCTGGCCCCTCTGGTCTCAGCTTGGGTCCCTCCCTCGTGGGGAGGGCCCCAAGCTGGGAGGAGAGAGGGCTTGCCACATGATGAAATGAGACCCCGCTCATCCAGAGCCTGGCGTGGAGCCAGTGCTTAGTAAACAGTTACCCATGAGCAAACCCCCATCATGCCCCAGTGCCTCTACAAGCCTCAGTTTCCCAAGCTGTGTAGTGGGCCAGTGGACTTCACGATCTCCGATGACAAGATTCCCTGATGTGAGTGAGCTGTCGGGCTTCTCGGCTGTGGGCTCTTTGCTTGCCCAGGCCCTGAGCCGAGGTGTCTGCGGGAGATTGCCTCCTTAGCACCCTGGGCACAGGTGGTAAGGCTGGAGTGGCTCCTGGCTACTCCCTAAAGTTTTCTGGGGGGAGAGGCAGGGGACCCTAGCAGTGAAAGCTGAGGCCCCCTCCCCTCTCCCCCTGGGAGGATTCCTGCTGTGGACCAACCCCTCCCGCCATGGAGCAGACCCAGCCTGTTCCCTGCTGCCCCCAGAGTCCCCACGGTACCTGCCAAGAGCCCAGAGGAGCCTGTGCTTGGCCAACACCCCACCCCACCCCACCGTGGGACGCTTTTTGGAGAGCCAGTTCAGTTCAGTTCAGTCGCTCAGTCGTGTCCGACTCTTTGCAAACCCCATGAATCGCAGCACGCCAGGCCTCCCTGTCCATCACCAACTCCTGGAGTTCAATCAGACTCACGTCCATTGAGTCCGTGATGCCATCCAGCCATCTCATCCTCGGTCGTCCCCTTCTCCTCCTGCCCCCAATCCCTCCCAGCATCAGGGTCTTTTCCAGTGAGGTGGCCAAAGTACTGGAGCTTCAGCTTTAGCATCATTCCTTCCAAAGAAATCCCAGGGCCTGCCTTATCTTTGCACATGTTCTCAGGCACTAGGTGGGCCTTCTCCATCCCATGATCCAGTCCAGACAGGCTGGCTATGGGCTGCTCCCCAGGCCCCTCACTGCCGGGCTGAGTGCCACCCCAGTGCTGGGGGGATTCATTCCCACGCCCACGTGGCAGCAGAGTTTTCTGACTTGGCTGCCGGTGAGAGCCCTCCCTGCCTTGGGGTCCCCAGGCCCACCTGCAGTGCTCACCCCTGTCCTGTCCCCTCACACCTCCCTCTGGGCCCCACACCCCAGTGTGGCACCCTTCATGTAGCTCTGCCCTCGGGGTTGCTCCGTTTCTGTGCCCTCACCCTGCACGCTGTGATCACCGACCTCGGGTCCCCTGCCAGTGCCTTCCCTGTGGAAAAGTCATGTTCATCTTCCTGGGGTCTGCGTGCAGTCCCGCCCACTGCCAGCACTCTAGTTCCGCCATTCTCAGACCCTATTGCTGGGCCGGAGGGGCCCTTGTCCTCCAAAGCTCAGTGACCAAGTTCACCTGTCTGCCACCAGCCTCTCCAGCTGTTTTCAGGGATAATAATAGCCTGTTTCCTAAGCAAGATGAATCTTGCTGTCGTCCTAGTTTCCAACACTAAGCTGCTTCTATCCTCGGTCACTTCTCAATGCCCTAATGAAGTGGCTCATTCCTGGAATTTTGTTTTTAACTGTTTTGAACTTCTCTGCAAGCCCTCCCACGTTAGATCCTTATTTGACCTCTGGCAGAAGTTCTGGATCTGACCTCTCAATTTGTCCTAATGGGCCACCCACTGCCACCTTGACCCCTTGACTTGGGGTAGGAGGGAGCTTGTGGCGGAAGCCTCACCTGTCCACCCTTGCCCGAGCCTCCTGGCCCTGGTCTAGCCGAGTGGTCGGCCTGTGACCTTGTCTCCAGGTGTTGCCTGCCTCGGGCCTGTCACCTTGTTGGGGTGGGGGTGGGGGCCTGTGGGTTTGATCCTGGGAGCCTTTAGGCCTCCCGCAGCCTTCCCAGGTCAGGGCCAGGCCTCCTGCGGCCCACAGCAGGGTTTGTGCCAGGCATCACAGTGGTGGCATCGGCAGAGGACCCAGGAGCAGGGAGGCAGAGGCGGGTTGGGGGTGGTAGATGTGTGCTGGGATCTCCCTATGGCCTGGGGCCCCTGGACTCATCAGGGAGGTACCCTCTGCTTCTGGGACACTCCCCACCCTCATGGGCTCTGGTGGGCTTTGTTTGTTTGTTTTTTTACATAATTATGACATGCTCATGTAGAGAGCTCTTAATGCAGATGCTAAAGCAAGGTGGGGCTCTGTTCTTCCTGGGGAGGAGGGTGTGCTGTGCTGAGCTGGAGGGAGCAGGGTGGGGGCAGGCCACAGCTCCCACGAAGGTGCAGCAGAAGCAGGCCCCGCGGGGGTTCTGGACACAGGATAGGGTCCAGCGTTCATTGCCAGGTGCTGGCGAGGGCAGGGCCAAGGCTGGTCTGTGGGAGGACAGCCCCGAAGTAAACACGGCTTCTTCCCCTGGGCCTCACGTACCACCGTGGCCTGCCGTGGAGGGTTCCTGCACCCTGGGCGCCAAGGCAGACACGATAAGTCTCTGTTAGCAATCTGAGAGGGCAGACTTGATTTTCCCGAGAAACAGACACCAGCTATTAAGGGAACGAGATTATCTGTTGGGGGCCACCTTCCTGGCTGGAGACCACTCCTTCCAAGGCAGGCAGGCTGCCCGGGAGTCCTGGGCGGGGGCCATGAGTACAGAGCGCTTTGTTTCATGCCGTTGTCTGACAGAGAAATATGGTCGATATTTTATATCAGCTGGTAGTTCTGGATAAGCATATTTCTTATCTTTTGGCATTTACTTAAATTGCCTTGCATACTTGAAGACAATTGGTTACAAATTAATTCCGTTTAAATAAGCGGTCAAATATGAAATTGCTGAATTCGGGGGTTATTAATGCAGAAATATTAATGTTCAGAGATGTGAATTTTTAAACCCCAGAAGTAGAAGGACATTATTAAAACTTGACAATTACAATAAAATGCCAGTCTGTGATGTGGGGACCAGTGGATTTCTGGTTCCTGTTAACTTATGTAGCAAGGCAACAGTTCAGATTGAGGTTCTGATTATGGCTCTTGGAATTTCCATGAGTCTCCTGAAGAGGCAAGAGCCCGTCCCAGCCCCCAGAGTTGGTGGAGTGGGAGGCCTGTTCGGGGCCTGCTCTCCATCCTCAAGTTGGAAACTGTAGGGAGGAGTCTGGGGGCTAGGGCAGGGCAGACTGGGCCCATACTGCTCACTTTGCATCATCCAGCCCGCAGGTGGAGCCCACCAGGGAGGTGTCCTCTGCTTCTAGGGTACTCCTCACCCTCATGGACTCTGGTGGACTTTTTATTTTTTTTTGACATAATAATTACATATTCCTTGTAGAAAGGTCTAACTAGCACAGAGGCAAAGGCAAGGAGCGTTCCAATTTCATGACCCTGAGTTAAAAATTGATATTGTAGTGAATGTTTTTGGACTCTCATGTGTGTGTGTGAGTGTGTTTCTCTGAGTGTTTTTGTGTCTGAGTGTGCCTGTGTGTGAATCTGTGTACTTCTGTATGTGTGTATATTTGGATGCGGACCCTTGTTAGTTTAAGTGTATGCCTTTGTGTGTGTATTTGCCCGTGTCTGTGAATATACATCTGTCTGTGTGTCTGCGTGTGCCTCTTTCCTAAGCAAAAGCCTGCCTGTGTGTGTCTGTGTGTTTGCATCTGGGTCGTTGTGCTGGATCACCTTGCTGTTCGTATGTGTATGTGAGCATGTGTGTATGTGTATGTATGTTTTGTAATGTGAGATTTTATTGGCATGTTTGGCTTTTGAAGAGATAGGCCCTTGCTTTTCCCAGCGTCGAAGTGACATTTGGCAGAATGGGAGACGGAGTCTCTACTGCCATCTTTATTTATGTCATCTGCTTCTCTGCTCTTCACTCTGCGCCACATTGGCTGTCTGTGGTTGCTTTGATATTTCACAAGTAGGGCTTGATTCTGCAACATTTTGCTTGACTTCTCAGGAAGTAGTCTTATTTTTCTAGTTAGGGATCCTGAAGGCTTTCATACTATGGAAACCTCTTAGCCTGCTAGTGCCTCCTTCTCTCTCCTCTCCCCTTCCCCTTCTTCAGCCAGGAGTGGGGTACTAGCTACACAAGCATTCGATAGGTGCTTTCAAACACCCGTCATTGAGGCCCTGGAGAATTCCTGATGGGTCACAATCCTGTATGCCCTGTGTGCAACCTCCTGGCTTGAGGTGGAGCAGGACTCGGAATCCCGAGGGTCGGAGGCCTGCCAAGGCTTCTCTGCTGAGGCGCATACATTGTGCTGGGCTACATTGCACTTCCCCAGTTGTCCCACTGACAGCTTGAGCTCTGAGTCATATGTGACACCAGTGTCAGGGATTTGCCCCAACCTGATCTTTTTGTTTCTTGGGTTCCCTTTCCAGTTATGTTCATTTTACCAAAGAACAACTTCGTTTTTCTCAATTATGTGTTTGCTTCCTTTTCATTGATTTTCGCTTTGAAAAGTTTCTAATCTCTTTACATTTTGTTTGTTCTTTCTCTAGCTTCTTGAGAAAGAAGAAGGCATTTCTGGGATAGAAGTTTGCATCACTGGTTTTCAATTGTTCTTTTCTACTATCTACATTTAGAGCTTTACATTTTCCTCTAAGCACTGCTTTAGCTGCAGTTCACCAGTTATGATATTTCATATTTTTATTTTCTAAGTTTATTATTACCTCTTCTTTGAAGAGTGGATATGTAGAAGTTTATTGCTTAATTCTCGATTTTGGATTTTACATTTTTCTTTCTGTTACTGGTTTCTAGTTTAATTCTGTTGCAATCAGTGAATGTTCTCTGTATTTCAGCCCTTTGAAATTTGTTGACACTTTCTACATGTGTTCATTATGATAAGTGTTTCGTGTGTATTTAAAGAGAGGATAGTCTACAGCATGTAGGCTGAAATGTTCTGTATATGTCAGTGAAGTTAACGTTGATTAATTGCATTGTTCATATCTTCTGCATCTTTACTGATTTCTCTGTTTGCTTATTCTGTTCTCAGAAGAGGTATGTGAAAATCTCAAACGATTCTTGTCGATTTATCTGTTTCCGTTTCTGTTCTGACAATTTTTATAAATCAGTTTTATTAGAATAAAATTTTTATGTAATAAAATTAATTATGTATATATTCAGTATGTTTTTAAAAACAGCGTTGTCAGTATATAATTCATATACCTTCTAATTGACTCACTTAAACTATACAATTAAATGCTTTTTGTATGTTTATAGATTTGTGCAGTCATCATCACAGTCAACTTTAGAATATTTTCGTCATCTGTAAAGAAACCCTGTATCCATTAGCGATCATTCCCTTGCCCACCACCACTCTACTTTCTATCTTTGTAGATTTGCCTACTTTGCATTTGATATAAATGGAATCCTGCAGTACATGGCCTTCTATATCTGGCTTCATTCACTTACTGTGTTTTCAAAATTCATCCATATTGTAGCATGAATCAGTACTTTGTCATTTTTATGGCTGAAAATATTCCAGTCTATGGATGTATTGGTTTCTGTTTGCATAATATATCTTTTCCTATCCTTTCACTTTCATCTTGTGTCTTTGAGTCTAAAGTATCTCTTTAGAGCATATAGTTATTTTTTGCATCTATTCTGTCAATCTTTGTCTTCCAATTAGAAATTTTAATCCATTTACATCTAAATTACTGATAAGGAAGACCTTTTTTATGCCATTTTGTTTTTAGTTTTGTGTATCATATATTGTTTTTATTTCTCAGTTTCTCCATTTCTCTCATTCTTTGTGTTTGAGATCTTTGCCGTATTCAGTTTTGATTCCTTTTTTATTTTGCTTTCTGTATATTTCAGTTATTTTCTCAGTGGTTACCCAGAGGATTACAAATGACCTCTTAAACTTATAATAATATAGTTTGCATTAATAGCAGCCGGCTTCAATAGTACATGAAAATTATGCTGTCTTCCTTTGTGTTGTTATTGCATACAGATTGCATCTTGATACATCTTGTGGTGTGCACTGGTTTATAATTATCGCTTTATGCAACTGTCTTTTAAATCAGATAGGAGAAAACTAGGACTTACAAACAAATAATGCATTTACACTGTTTCTATCCTTACCTATGTAATTAACTTTACCTCTGCCTTTTTTCTTCTCATCTGGATCCTAGTTACTCTCTAGTAATTCCTTTCACTATAGTCTGAAAGATCCCTTTTGATATTTCTTGTAGGCTAGATCTTCTAGTGATGAATTCTCTCAGTTTTCATTTATCTGGAACTGTTTTAATTTCTCTCATTTCTGAAGCACAGCTTTGTTGGATATGGAATCTTGATTGACAGATTTTTTTTTTCCCCTCTGTCATCTTGTATTCTGTCTTCTGGCCTCCATAGTTTCTGATGAGAAATCAGCCGTTAATCTTATTGAAGATCCTTTGTATGTGATAAATTTATTTTCTCTTACTGCTTTTAAGATTTTCTTTTGACAGTTTGATTTTATGTCTGGGTGTGGATCTCTTTAGTTTATCCTACTTGGAATTCATTAAGCATTATGGAAATTAACACTGGTGTTTTTCATTAAATTGGGAAAGTTTTTGGCCATGATATTTTCAAATATTCTGCTTCACTATCACTCTCCTTTTCTTCTGGGACTTCTATCATATATATGATGGTACACTTGATGGAAGTGGCTATGCTACCTGTCTGTGAGGGTGGAAGATGGTGTTTTGCAGCCAGGCAGCTTGTTCTCCAGCCAACTGCACCTGGAGAACACGGCCTGAGCTGCCAAGTCTGCTGCAGTAAGTGATCAGCAGGCCTGCTGTTGGCCAGAGAGTCATGAAGGTAAAGCTCTCCTGACCAGATCTTCTCTCGGTATGCTTTTTACTTATTTATTTACTTGTTTTTGGCTGTGGCAAGTCTTCATTGCTGCACAGGCTTTTCTCTAGCTGTGGCTAACGGGAGCTCCTTCCTAGCTGTGGTGCACGGACTCCTCATTACGGTGGCTTCTCTTGCTGCAGAGCGTGCGCTCTAGCACACTTAGGCTCAGTAGTTGTGGCTCCCAAGCGCTGGAGCATAGGTTTAATAGTCGTGACACAGAAGCCTAGCTGCTCTGAAGGATGTGGGATCTTCCCGGATCAGGGATCAAACCTGTGTCTCCTGCATTGGCAGGTGGATTCTTTACCACTGAGCCACCAGGGAAGCCCTTTTGATATATATTGAATGAAGTATTTCCTGCTGGGAGATGAATAGACCATTGAACTAATGGATTTGTTTTCTCTCTGTAGGTTCAATGTCAACAATACCATTCTTCATCCAGAGATCGTGGAGTGGTGAGTATGGCTTGTGGCTGTTTGTTGTGCTCAGCCCAGGAAGGGGAGAGACCCTGCTGTTCCCACCCACCCTGTCTCAGGGAGCCCCTCAGACAAGCTGGTCCCTAGAAACTCTTCTCTCGGCCTCTTCTGCTTTGTTCTTTTTGTCAGTTGGTCTGTTTTTCCAGAAGGGCACAAGTCATTGAATGTCAATTGTATTTCTCCCTTTCTTTATTAGAACTTTTTAAAAAGAAATTCTACCAGAAAGGAGCCAAACTTACATAGCTCAGTTAAAGTCAATAGTGAAAGGGATAGAAATAAACATCATACATAATTCCATTACCCAAAAGGTAAATGTGTTTTCCTCATGTCATGTGTGTGTCTTGATTCGTTGGCCTCCTTTTTATGGGTCTTATGTTGCCTGCTTTATTCCCTGGCTGATACTGGTAGCCCCTGCCTGCCGTGTTCTTTCTGTGGGGTCACAGCAGGGCGAGGTGCCTCCAGTTGGGTCCCAGAAGAGACCCTTCAGCTCTGATTGCTGCCAGTTTTCCTAAGCCGTCGAGTTACCCTTGGATAGCACTAAAACATGTTTTATTTGTCATCTGGCTGCACTTACTGTGAAGGTAGGAGAGAGGAGAGGCAGGGCCTTTGCCCCATCACCCCCTGACTGCGAGGTATGTGGGTGCCTCACGTCTGACCCTAAGGCCATTCGTCAAGTTCACCATCTGGCTGGGAGACCTCGCTCATCTAGTCTTGGGGCTTGGGCACACTGTGGCCTGAGGGTGAGCACGGGTCAGCTCATGAGGTCGGGGCCAGTGTAGAGCCGGGGAGAAGGAGAGCGTGATCCAGGCCCAGGGGCCACTTGTTGAAAGGCTTGAGATGAGAAAGCTTGGTGGCTCCGGGCCAGCCTAGGGACACACACTGTGGAAGTGGCCCCTGAGGTTGGTCAGAGAGAGGGGCAGGGGCCGGGCGGCCCGTGCTGTCTGCCCAGACTTTGTCTTGAGACAGTGAACCAGGACAGTGGTGGGATCAGGTTCGCATTTTTTTAAGTCGTGGGGCAGGAATGGGAGCAGGCTGCCAGTTAGGAGGCTGCTGCAGGGTCCAGGTGGCTGTGCGGGGTAGAGGGTAGGTGGCAGAGTTGAGAGTAAAGGGCAGGCAAACAGAACGCTCCTGAGAGGAACTGGCCTCGATGCCCGAGTGAAGGGCCCAGTTGAAGGTGACTCTGGGTTTTTGTCCTGATTAGCTCTGGGTGTTGTTCACTGAGAGGGGGCCGGTGCTATGGCAGCTGAGGGACTTTGTGGTGTGTTGAGTTTGAGGCAGGTGCCGGTGGGAGAGAGCTGAGCCAGAGGCAAAGATCTGAGGGCTGTCGACTGGCGTCGGTACCAACGCTTGGGAGAGCTGGGGGCGGGCGGGCCAGCAGCTCTGTCGGCAGCCCTGGCCCAGTGCCCGGCCCGGCCGCACACTTGGAGTGTGAGGGCCTGTGTCCTGCCAGTTCACAGCCACCTCTTCTTGTTTTTTTTTTTTTTTTTTTTTTTTTTAAAATATTTATGCATTTATTTGGCAGTGCCGGGTCTTAGTTGCAGCAGGCGGGATCTCCCTTACGGCAGGTGGAATCTTTAGTTTCAGCATGCGAGAGCTGTTAGTTGCAGCATGCAAACTGTTAGTTGCAGCCCGTGGGACTGAGTTCCCTGACTGGGAATTGAACCCAGGCCGGCTGCATTGGGAGCACAGAGCCTTAGCCAGTGGACCACCAGAGAAGTCCCCCATCTCTTCTTGTTTTTATGAAGTAATATGCCCAGCCCTTCTGTAACCCGCAGCTGGCAGAATAAATCCTGGATGCCCAGGAACCGTGTCCACTCCTCCCCGTGACATCGCTCACAGCTGCTGACACTCCGGATGCTTTGGAGGCCAGGGCTGGGTTGTGCACCTCACATCTCCCGAGGGACAAGTTCGTAATTTTGGAATAAGCGCACTTTAATTCTAGTGACATTTCCAATGCTCTGAGGTGGATCCCGCACTGATAAACTACTTCCCGGTCTTATTAAAGCCTTTAGCAGAGAGGACTTACTTGGCATTTGATGGCTATGGAACTATTTTAGAAATGTCACACCATGCTTACGGCCTCAGGGGTGTGTTTAGCAGCCTGGGTTCCGGCCTCTGTAGTGACTGCGGTCTTTCTTGGCGGGCTCTGTGGGAGTCACCACCCTCGCCCTCCTCTCTGGTCACAGATGGAATGACTCTGGGAGGGACGGCCCCTCATTTACAGGAGAGGCCGGCCTCCATGCTGTTAATTATGGCTCACTGATGTGTCTTCGGGCCCTGTGTCCTGGCTGCTTTTACCATCCTCTTTCTCTCGACCCCACGGAGAGAAGTTACCTGGGTTGATGGGAAAAGTGTCCAGTCAGGCATATCCAAATTCTATCCCCAGTCCACCCCTATATGCCCCCTCACCCCCCGGGAAGTCACTTAACTTTTATGAGCCTCAGCTTCTTCATCTGTAAAATGGGGATGGAATGCCTAACTCACAGCATGGATGTGAAGATGCATGCTGCCTAACAATTGCCACAGATCGAGTGGCTTATAAGCAACCAAAGTTCATTTCTCACAGTTCTGAAGACTGGGAGGTTCAAGGCCAAGGCCCAGACCCACTGTCTGGCTCATAGACGGCGTCTTCATGTTGTGTCCCCAAATGGCAGAAGGGGTAAAGGAGTCCTCTAGGGTGTCTTTCATAAGGGTGCTAGTCCCCTTTCATGAGGGTTCCACCCTCATGACCTAAAGCACCCCACAAAGATGCTACCGCAAAGACCATCACATTGGAGATAGGTTTCAACCTAGAAATTTGAGGGGAGCACAGCGTTCAGTGCATAACACACCACACCTCAGTTTCCTCCACTGCAAAGTAGGCGTGGTCTCCCTTGGTGAATGGCTCAAAGACTGAGGGCAAAAGTCAAGTGACAACACATCCTAATAACAATGGCGGTCGCTTTCTTTCTTGGCTGCGCTGGGTCCTCATGGCAGCCACAGGCTCTAGTTGTGTGGCACCTGGGGTTGGTTGCCTCCCAATGAGTGGGAATTATGGCATCCCAGGTGGCACAGTGATAAAGAATCTGTCTGCCAATGCAGGAGATGCAGGTTCAGCCTCTGATTAGGGAGGAGCCCCTGGAGGAGGAAGTGGCAACCCACTCCAGCATTCTTGCCTGGGAAACCCCATGGACAGAGGAGCCTGGTGGGCTCCAGTCCGTAGGGTTGCACAGAGCCAGACACGACTGAGCAACTGATCACACACATGTGGGGTCTTCATCCCCGACCTGGGACTGAGCCCACGTCCAATGCATTGGAAGGTGAATTCCTAACCCCGGACCACCAGCTGGCACCTTCTGAGGCTTCCTGTGTGCCAGATGCTGTGCTAAGCACTCGACACCCATCACCTCATTTGAAGAGACATTTTATTTATGTTATAAGGTAGGACCCTGATCATCCCCATGCTGCAGGTGGGCAGACTGAAGCACAGGGAAGTGATTTGCCCAAGAAAAAGCCTGGAGCTGAGCCCAGGCCAGTGGCTCCAGGCTCAGATGCTGCTCCATGTGGCTCTGAGGAGCATCTTGTGCTGTGCGGGTGCCTGAGTGTCAGCCGCTATCAGTTGGTTCATTCTTGCCCACCTGACCTGCTCGGAGCCCCTGGAATAGATCTCATGTGAGGCCAGGGTGTGGTGGGGTGGAAGCACCACACCCTGCCACCCACGCACACCCCAGCTCCCAGGTGGCAGCTGTCCTGGGGATCTGGGATCCTTCCCGGAGCCAGTCTGATTCGCAGGCCTCTCCTAGCACAGAAGCTTCCCTTCCCATTTATGTTTGGGTGTCATTCACTTCCTTGCTGTGACTGCTTTTATTGTTTTCCATTCACTCGAGCAGTACATTTTTGATTTCTTGTAAATTCCTCTATAATTATACTCTTCTTCCCCCACAAACATGAGATCATAACTGATCATTTCTTTCCTTGCGCTGGGTATTGCAGTGGGAACATGGAGGTCAAAAGTTGAAACTTAATAAGAGCAGGCGTCTCACTTCCGTAATTTAGACTGTGGTTCTGCTCACCTGTTCAGCGGATGATTAAATTGATCTGAAGGTGGGTGAGGAAATAAAAGGAGATGGCTCTGTGCTGTCTAATAGCTCGGTACTGTGGGTTTCAGTTCAGCACCTCTGGAAGCATCACAAAAGGGCAAGCATGTCAGCCACTGCCACGCACCTTCTCGGGTTTTAAGTGATACCACGCTAACTTGAGTCCTGTGCCAATGCTGGACACTGAGCAGAGGTGGCTGCTGCTATTCATCAGGCAGTGAGGTGGCCCTTCTCTTTCTACTGCCCTGCCTGTCTGTGCCCAGGAGACAGTAAGGTGTGGACGGTTTGGGGCCGACGTGCACCAGGATTCTGCATCCTGGGTAACGTGTCCCAAATTAGAAAGGGTACGTGGATGATGACCTAGACTCTCTGGTGTGTATATGGAAAGTATTCCAGTAGGATTGCTGTCTTTGCCTCCCAATGAATAGGCATTTAGCCCTAAGTCAGCCAGAAAGCGGAGTGGAAAGTGGGGACCTGGGATTAGAGGGAGAACCTGGCTTACTGTGGGCCAGAAGGCTGGACACAGGATGTGGGGGCGTCAGGCCCTGGTCCCAGCCCTCCCTGCATGGGGCCCATGACTGCCTGGCCCCGGTCAGTTCTCAGGCACTCTCAACTCAAAGCTAAGCTCAACCACTGTTTTCTTTCTTTGCGGCTCTGGTTTCTCTGAGAGGACGTATTGATCGAACCTCCTGAGAATATGTAATTCCAACCAGCTCTCTCCTTTCCCTCCCTCCTGTTCCCGGATTTTACCCTTTGCATCCCTGGGTCATGGTGTAGGGAAGGAATGGCCATAGGGGTCCCAGGGTATTAAACTCCTGCCCACAGCTCCCGCAGAGCTTGCCTCTGCACATCCATCTCTGGGAGAGACGGAATTCCTGTCCCTTTCAAATGGGTTTTTGTTCAACACTGTGGCACTTCGATGCTTAGAGACTGATTTTGGAAATCCTTCATCCTGTCTTGCTACTGTTTTAATCAGTGGAGCATTCAGACCTTGCTTAATTGATGTCTTAATCCTGGGTTTAATGCCCAGAGGCAGTTTTGTGACCTGTGAATATTTAAGGGAAAGAAAAAAAAAAAAAAAGACTGCACAAATGAATCTCAGCCTGGTCCAGTTATTGTCGTTTCAGGCCTGTAGCCAGGGATCCTGGGCCTTCACCCCCTCCTCCCTCCTCCTCCCCCCTCCTCTCCCCTCCCTGTCTCTTATACACATCTCTTTATGAATATACTCCCCTCCCCCCTCCTCTCCTTTCCTCTCCCCTCCTCTCCCCTCTCCCCTCCTCTCATGTGGGGCTACCTTTCTCCTTGAGAGGCCTCCTGATGTGGTGGTACTCACAGGCCTGGCCATGAGCAGCGGGCTCTGCCTGAGTGTCCTCACCTCCTGCACGCACCAAGCACCTCTCTTGCTGCTAGAAGATCCTGAACTGCCTTCTGCCCAGACATCTGAAGGGGCATCAGTGCCATCCTGTCCTGAGCATTGTTGGTCTTCTGATGCTTCATGGAGGAGGTGACCTCCATCCTCTCCCGGGGACGGACACCTCGCAGGTGATGTTTCTAAGCCCCACCCCATACATCCTTGGGCTGGGCAAAGCTGGGACTCAGTATGACACTCAGTGTCCTTCCGTCACTCCAAAGCTGTTGGGTCTACAGAGGCCAAACCACGGCAGAATCCCCTTTCTTGCCTTTTTGTGCACGTCAGTAAAGGAAATAGCTTTCTCAGTCTCAGGGCAGCGAGTCTTCTTGCAGATGAGGAGAAACTGTGCAGAACACGGGCAAGTCTACTGCTTCCTGCCACGATCCTAAAGACAGTTTCTCGTGCTTGTGTTGTGTAATTAACAGGGCCAGGCTGAGACCCCCAGCACCAGGGCGAGACACCAGCCCTAGAGCACCCATGAGCAGTCCGGTTAGCCGGCACATGCAACTGTCTATTTTCAGGGCCCTTAAAACTTGGGTTCAACAGGGCCAGGCCTGGGCTCAACTAGGCCGGCTTCACCGGAGAACTGCCTTCTCGGGACAGTTCACCCTGGTTCTGTTTGATGTTTTTTTGTTTTTTTTTAACATGACTGAAAATATAAATCCTGAGTAAATCAACTAGAGGCCAAGTTTGTCATCTTCCCCAGAGTGAAACAGGAAAAGAAAATAGGAGTCTGGGCCTCAGATGGCTCGACGTGCTTATCACTTCTGTTGGGAGGGAGTGTGGTTTCAGGCTCCCAGCACCCTCTCTCCTTGGCTGGTGGAGTCTCTTCCCTGCTTATTTCAAGACTGAGGGTGTCCAGGCTGCAGAGAGGAGGGGAATGGAGAGCCTGGGAAGTATATATGCTGCTGAAGCAAGTGTAAGAGCCTGTGAGGTGGGCTCCTGGGGTGCAATCACTGGGGCTGCCTCTTCCTACCTGTGTGGCAGGGGGCAGGCAGTGGTGGGGTGGGGTTAGGCGGCTGAGGCCTGAGGAGGCTGTGTCTCCCTGTCCTGCCCTGGACCTGCCAGGCTGGGCGACATCCCATGCTGACCTGGGGAACAACCCAGGGTGGGCAAGATGGGGAGGCCTCTTTTTCTTTTTCAGATGAGCCATTCTTTCTCCTGGTTGGAAGTAAGGTGTTTTCCAGCTTTGGTTTTAATGCCCAGGTCCTGTCTGTCTGCTCTGGGCCAGGCACTGTTCTGGCTCTGGGACCCTGCTCTCCGGGACTGTGGGCTTTTAAAGGGAGACTTAAATGAAAAAGAAATTACAAGCATGGTCTCTTACTGCACAGGGAATAGAGGGGGAGGATTTTTCCTGGTAAGGGACTGAATGGAACCAGCCCTGAGAAGGGGCATTTCAAGCAAAAGCCAGAGAATGAAAGGGCAAAAACCAGTTCTAGGCAGAGGGGTCCCTGGTGGGGGACGGGAAAGGAGGCTGTAGCTAGGTGATGGAGATAGGTCAGGTGGGCCCTGGAGAGCCTCAGGGTCACCAGACAGGTTTTGTTGTTGTTTGTTAACTGAAGTAGACCCTGATGCTGGGAAGGATTGAAGGCAGAGGAGAAGGGGACGACAGAGGATGAGGTGGTTGGATGGCATCACTGACTCAACAGACATGAGTTTGAGCAAGCTCTGGGAGATGGTGAAGGACAGGGAATCCTGGCGTGCTGGCAGTGCATAGGGTTGCAAAGAGTCGGACACGACTGAGCGACTGAACAGCAACGATAGTTGATTTACAGTGTCGTGTTAGTTTCAGGCGTGCAGCACAGTGATCTGGTTATTTTTCATACACACACATATTCCCTTATAGGTTATTACAAAATCTTGAGTATAGGTCCTTGTTTTAACTTCGTGTAGACATCTGGGGACTACTAAAGGTTTTAAGCCAGGGAATGCCTGGTCATATTTGCATTGTCTGAAGATCCACAGCTGTGGTCCAGGAAGCAGACAGGGCTGGAGGCCAGAAGAGCCAGGAGAGGTGGTCCAGGCTGGAGAGAGTGGGGTGGGGCAGAGAGGAAAGGGAGGCACGAGAGGTTGTGGAGGTGGGATCATAGCCCTTGGTCATCAGTTGGATGTGGGAAGTGATGAATGGATGAGAGAGAGGTCGCCCAGGTCTGTGTATTAGGCAGTGGGGATGGGGAGCTGTGGCTGGAGGCGGGAGCTCTAGGAAGGGTAGGAGTCTCTCCCCTGCTGAGCTGGGAGTGCCTTGGGAGTCCCGCAGGTAGAGTGCAGCTGAGAGGTCTATACCCGAGCCAGGGGTTTGGGAGCAGGTTGTGCGGCAAAGCTTGGGGGCGGCAGGGTTGGGGAGGTGGTAGGGAGGGGAGGACCCAAGAGACATGGAGGAGGTGAGGCGGCTGAGGATGGGCCAGTGGAGCAGGCATCATGGTGCCTCTTGCTTTCAGGAGGTCACTGATGCCTCTGGGCTTGTGAGAAGGTCATCATCCCACACACTGGTAGTTGGGGAGCTGGGGGAGTGGCGGGGGCCTGAAGGAGACAAGAAGGGGACAAGCCAGGGAAGAGGCTCTTAAAAGCTCTTCTCCTGGGTCAAGGACTGTCTGGGTTTCCTTTCTGAAAACGGGGCCAGGAGGTGGGGAGAAAGCTTGGCCAGAGGAGGAGGTGAGCAGTCATGGAGCTTCCAGGAAGCAGGGGCTGAGCCCAGGTTTGCATCTTGTGGGGCTGAGCCTCACTGGTAAGAGGGCACGCCTTCCCTTGTACCAGGTGGGGGCCCGTGTTGGGGGGATGGCTTAGGAGTTTGGAGAAGAGGTGAGAGCACACCTGCCTGCCGGCTTCTGCGTTCCCCAGGAGGTAGGAGGTGAGTTCATTTGTGTGAGAAGGAGCCCTGGGAGGTCTCCGTGGTGGGGGAAGTTGAGAGCAGCCTGCACACTCTGCTCTGAATCCTGGCAGAGCTAGAGCATTGGAGGCCGGTGGCAGTGGCACCGTCTATCCGCCCAGCCGAGTGGTTTCTGTTCAGCCCTCCTGTCCTACACACACAGGCCTGGGCTAGGGCTGGTGCCTCTTGGGGCTTTGGCCAAGCTTGTGCTGATGGAAGGGCACAGAGCCTAGGGGTTTAAGTGGCAGCAAGAGTGTGGCTTGCGCACTGGATCAGGCTGCAGAGAGAGGTGGAGGGTCAGAGGCTGGGCAGCCTGGGCCTGGTCCCCACGGCGTTGTCAGTCTGGTCATTACCGCATCGGAGAATAGAGAGGTCCACTTCCTGTCACAGATCTTAGGGCTGGTGCTAAGTAGGGCAGGATCAAAGCACCAGGGGTCCCTGGGTTATCCTGTGAGTGGATTTGGACCTCACCCTCCGGGGCACAGGAGCCAGCTTTTGGTTCCCCCAGGTGGCACTGCTCACAGCACCTGGAGGTGGAGCCAGAGTGCCTTTATGATGATAAAGACAGGCTGAGACTTCCAGGTCTGGTCTTCAATAAAGAAGGCGTGTTTGTTTGGACAGTCTCAGTGGGTGGGTGGGGGACCTCCCCCCTGCCCCGCCCCCGTTCCCCCAGAAGGTTTTATAGGCTTAGGAAGGTGTCCCTGTGCTGTACAATGCCTTCCTTCCTTCCTGGTGACAAATGGCTGGTGGCCGTCCAGCTGGGCACCATGGAGACAGCGTGTGTTGGGGGTTGCATCTCGTGGAGATGGGTGCTCCATGCCTTCTTCGGCCACCTTGGCGGAGACTAGCTCAGAGCCACCAGGCTTCAGAGGATGACAGTAGTTAGACCAGGTGCGTTCTGGACGGAGGGCAGGCGTTAATCTATCACCATGACGGTACTCTGTGCTGGTCTTGTTTTTGGCCGTGTCGGGTCTCAGTTGCGGCACGAGGGATCTTCCATTGCAGCACACGGACTAGTTGCGGCGCACGGACTCTCTAGCTGCAGTGCGCAGGCTTAGCTGCTCTGTGGCATGTGAGATCTTAGTTCTCCCCCCAAGGATGGAACCCATGTCCCATGCATTGGAAGGCAGATTCTTAACCCCTGGGCCACCAGGGAAGTCCCCTACCATGCTGATCTTGAGGGGGCTTGGGCATGTTCCCATTGTGAGAGGAGAGGTGGCCGTGTGGGCCCTTTGGTGAAGCCAGGTCACCTTTCATAAAGGGAGCAGACTTCGCCATCAGGGATGCCCCAAGGACTCCACGCACATAAGGGCTGGACTGGGCTGCTGTTTAAATGCTCATGACCTACAGTTGCTTATTTCACATGAGTAGAAATAGAAAATGAATATTTATTTAGCTTCTCTACAGGAGTCTGACTTAGGCTTGTGATTGATTGCAGAGACCAGAAACCAAACCAAATTTGGGCAAACTAATATGAGTTTATTGGGAGGACCCCCCTGGAGTGCAGCTGGCAGGAGGCACAGTTGAGCGTTGAGGGGATGGCAGAGTGTCTTTGTTGCATTGCCCGCCCCGTCCCTGTTCCCATCAGACCCTGTCTCACGCTAGGGGCCTGAGTCACGTGTTTCCAGGGCTGCCTGACGTGGGCTAGGTGAGGAGGAAATGGGAGAACTCTTCAGCCATCTGGGCAGAGTGCTGGGAGTCAGCACACTTAAGATTCAGGTCCAGCAGTCTTGCCATGCTGGAGGAGGGCACTTCAACCCACTGTAATATTCTTGCCCGGGGAATGCCGTGACAGAGGAGTCTGGTGGGCTACGGCCCATAGGATCACAAAGAGTCAAACGCGACTGCTTAGCACGTATGCGTGCAGTGTTACCATGTAGCTGTATTCCCATTTAATGGATGAGGAAGCTGAGTCCAGATGAGGCAAGCTGTCCCTGGCCACAGAATCTGGGCTTCTACCACACACAGTGGCTTCCCAATCTCATCACTGGAAACAGCCCGCACTCCTGAGGCTGGCGTTGGGTCTGGAGGGCAAGGTTATTATCCCTGAGGCTTGGTGGCCTATCCTCTGCCCACCCCCACTCCCAGGCAGCCCATCTGCAGCCCCAGGCTCCTCTTCAGGCAGTACAGGGTCTCCTGGAGGGGTCGGCCAGCTCCCACTGGAAGTCGCTGACTTACTGCTTTGTTTCTCTCCTCTCTGCAGCCGGGTCTTCAAGACGGACATGGAGCTGGAGGTTTTGCGCTACACCAATAAAATCTCCAGTGAGGCCCACCGGGAGGTAAGCTGGGCGCTGGCTCGTTGGACCTGCCATCCCGGGAGGGCCAGGGAAGCAGCCTTGCTCGGTATGGGCTGAGAGGGGAGTGTTGAGATGGACGGTCTCTGGGTGGCACTGGTCGCCAGGCCACACCAGCAGGCAGGAAGTGCCTCTGCAGGCTGGATGCACAGTGCTGGCTCCTTACTGTTCCCCAGTAGGGACAGGACATGCAGGACCGAGGCTCTGCCCATTTCTCACATTAAAACTCCCACTCTCAGAGAATTTCCCAACAAGAAGTACCCCCTTCTGGGAGAATAGGACTGTACTTCCTGGCATCCTGGCCGTCCCAGCTCCTTGAAAGAATCTGTGGTCCTTGGGACTTCCCTGGTGGTCCGGTGGTTAAGAGACCACCTTCCAATGCAGGGGAGTGGGTTCGCTCCCTGGTCGAGGAACTAAGATCCCACATGCCACAGGGTGTGGCCAAAAGTTTAAATAAATAAATAAAACCTGTTGAAAAAAGTAATCTGTGGTCCTTACTCACGAATCAAGCACATTTATTACCATCATACATTTTCTGAAAACCCTCTCACATGGTTTTTTCCCCAAACCTTTCCACTTTCCCCGAAGGAAGTTTATTTCCCAAAATGAGTCTGGTTGAGTGGGCTAGCCCAGTGCCGACTCACTGACCTCTGTAGCCTTGTGTCAGGAGACAGATGGGGATCATTGGGAGCAACAGAATCTGTTGTTCCAGTTCATGTTGTCTGTGTTTTATAAGGAGGGAAACCTTCTAGGATAGTTGCCATGGCCTTCTGAGCATTAAGTATTCACCCAACACTTCTTGGTTAAATCTTCACTCGCCTGCCGAGGTGTTTATTGACTGCGGAATAGAAGTGCTCCAGAGTGGTTTAAATAAACTATATGACTTTGGAGCTTAAAAAAAAAAAGTTCTAATTTGTCACATTTCTGCACCACTGTGTGCACGTATCTTTCTTTTTTTTAAAGAAGTGATTCTTTGGGAAAAGTGCTATACATTATTTATAAGGCAGTGTTACTTATCTCCTTAATACAAATGTCTTTGCTTAATATCCGTCCTCCAGGTAATGAAGGCTGTAAAAGTGGGAATGAAAGAATATGAGATGGAAAGGTAAGCTGCCGTGTTTCTCTGGGTAAAGATTAAAATGTAAAAAGCAGTAATTGATGTTCCCCGAGCGAGTAACAGATGAGGCGCGGCGGCCGGCACACAGATTGAGCGGGGATTAGGGGCAGACTCAACGTCGTGGGCAGAGAGGATTTCTCTCCTGACTGGGGCCACCTCCCTGCCTCTTGGCAGAGTGTTTGATGGTAATGGCCTTTGATTACTTTTCAGGGTGGTTGAGGCCCCAGCATTCCACTCTTGGACTTTCTGCCATGTGTGGGAAACTTTACCAAATAGCTGCTATTGTGACTCTGAAAGCCGCTAGTAAAACAGCTTGCCATTTTTATGTGTAAACACTGCCATTATGTCTGCTGTGCTTGGACGACTGGGTCAAGGGATGGTTAAGTGGCTCGTAAAGCGTTCTGGAGAGCTCCGTCGTTCTGTGGCTCCAATTAGGCTGAGCGCGTTGCCACCCGGGGGCCTTGAGGTGGGGCAGGGGCTGCCCCACTATCCTGGGTGTGGCCCGGCCAGTTCCTTAGCCCCATTCTGGGACCCAGAGGTGAGCAGGCTGCTCCCCAGGGCATGAAGAAGCCCTGGAGTCAGCCCCAAGCTGCCCCAGTGGCTGCCCTCCCACCCACCTCCTGGGGCAGGAAGCCCCCATTCCCAAGTCTCCCACTAGTGGCCACACCACCTGGGAGCCCCCATCCTGTGGAGAGAGGACACTGAAGAGGCTGCCATTTTTCTGCGAGTGACATAATAAGAAATGCGTGTTTTGTCTCTACCACCAGTTCCTGGCACAGAGCTTGTAAAACCTTTGAAATCCCCTCATAGAGAGGAGCATATGGTTATTTACAATAAGCCCCTTTCCACCACACCTGAGTTTACACTAATGAGTGAGTGAGTGTGAAAGTTGCTCAGTCATGTCTGACTATGTGACCCCATGGACTACACAGTCCGTGGACAGGCCAGAACACTGGAGTGGGTAGCCTTTCCCTTCTCCAGGGGATCGTAAAGCGTTCTGGAGAGCTCCGTCGTTCGATCACAACCCAGGGATCGAACCCAGGTCTCCTGCATTGCAGGCAGATTCGTTACCAGTTGAGCCACAAGGGAAGCCCAAGGATACTAGATTAGATAGCCTATCCCTTCTCCAGCGGATCTTCCTGACCCAGGAATCGAACCGGGATCTCCTGCATTGCAGGCAGATTCTTTACCAACTGAGCCCTCAGGGAAGCCCCTTATATTAATGAAGGACCCTCAGAGTGGAGGAGAAAGGCACTAAAGATTGAGACTGAGTTCTGACTGTGATTTAATCAGTCGTGTATCTAAGGGGGTAATGGCACTTCCATAAAAGCCCTAAACCACAGAGTTCGGAAAGCATCTTGGTTGGCGAACGTGGGGAGGTGGTGGGAGGGTGGTGCCCCTGGAGAGGGCTTGGAAGCTCTGCCCTTCCCCCGACACCTGGCCCCGTGCTGCTCTCCCATTCAGCCCTTGCTGAGTTTTATTCTTCATAATAAAGTGGTTGTAGCAAGTAAAGCACTTTCCCAAGCTCTGCAAGCCATGCTAGCAGACTATGAAACCCAAGGCGAGGCTTGGTGGGAACCCCTGATTTCAGGCTGACCAGTCAGACTGTAGCGAAAAGGGGCCTGGGCTTGGGCTTGGTGCCTGCAGAGGGGCCAGTTTTGTGGTATGGAGCCCTTAATCTGTGGCGTCTGCAACTAACTCCAGCGGGCAGTGTCAGAAGGTGTCACCGAGAACTGGAGAATTGCTTAGTGTGGAAAGCCCACTTATTTGATGTCAGAAATGTTGTGAGCACAGAAAAATGTTTCACCCTCTACCATCCATCCTGGGCTGCGCCTTCCTCCCTGGCCTTGTAAGAGCTCGGTGCTGCTCACCTTACCCCCTTGCAGGGCCCAAGTCTACCCGAGGTGCCCTCGGGGTTGGCCTGCCTCCACACCCCTAGCCTATTCTGACAGCCCGCCTCATCAGTTCAGGGTGAGGGTGAGGTGCAGATAGAGTCGGCTGTGGGCGTCGTGGACATTCATGGCCATCATCATCCTTGGCTTTGGGGGCAGGCATCTTTTTTTCCAAAGTCTAATAACCTGTAAAGGAGTCCTCTGTATTTCTCTCTTCTTATCCTGGGAGATAAGAGGTTGACATAGCCTCAGAGGCCCCGCTGCTGTGACTTCCCACGAGAGGGCACAGAACTGGTGAGTCTTCAGGGACCCAGCTGTGTCACTCCTGCCAGAGAAGGACTCTTGGCTCCCCGTGGTCTCCTGCTGAAATATGTGTCTGCCCTGGGATTCCTATGGGTGTGGGCCCTGGGTCAGGGGTCAGCCACTTGAAATAACTCCTGCTCCCTAACTCCCTGACCCCAGGCAATAGAGGTCTTTTTCTTTCTTTTTTTTCCTTTTAATGAGATATTTCAAATACTCCCCAAGTATACTCATTGGAAAAGACCCTGATGCTGGGAAAGATTGAAGGCAAAAGAAGAGGGCTACAGAGGATGAGATGTTAGATAGCATCACCGACTCAGTGGACATTAGTTTGAGCAAACTCCAGGAGACAGTGAAGGACAGGGAAGCCCGGCGGGCTGCCATCCATGGGGTCCCAAGGAGTCAGACGCGACTGAGTGACTGAACGACAGCAGCAGCAGCTACAGGGGAGTGTACTGAACACCCAGTCCCGTCAGGCTTTGGCTTAGTTTTGTTTTGCTGGAGTGTTTAAAACCAAACCCCAGACATGGAGTCATCTCACCTGTAAATACGTCAGCGAGTGTCTCAGTGGACAAGGGTACTTTTTTCCTTTTCACATAACCACTAAGTAAGTTAACAGTCATCTTTAATATTACAAGTGTCTAGGTCACATTGTCTCAAGCTGTTGTTTTCGAGTTGGTCTGTGTGAGTTGGGATTCAGCGTCTACATGTTGCGTTTGGCTGCCATTTGAAGGAGAGCCTCTTGACAAGCTGAGCTCTGGTGAGAGCTTACATATGTCTGCACACTGCTTGGTCTCCGCCCCCTACCCTTCCCAGGCTGGCCCCACTGCCGCCGCCTCTGTGGATTAGGACACTGCTTGGTCTCCGCCACCCCACCCCCTACCCGTGCCAGGCTGGCCCCACTGCCACCGCCTCTGTGGATCGGGGCGGCCCTCTGAGAAATGACCCTGAGGCTCTGGGCCAGAAGCAACCACCCTGAGGGTGGTGAGGGGCATTAGTCCAGCTCAAGTGCCAGGTGGGTGTGCTATTATGCACCTACTGTGTGCTGTGCTCCCCCCCCCGCCCCCCCACCCCCGCAGCTGGCCATGGGGATACAGATGG
>SJXQ01008536.1:623285-635430 GCA_006408695.1 Aepyceros melampus | reverse complement strand
GATGGGAAGCAGTGCCTGCCCTCACGGCCTCAGCCAGGCAGGGCAGGGGGGCATCTGATCTGTGGGTCCCTGGACCCTGAGAGCAGGGGCTTTCTCAGGTAGAGGGTGGGGGCAATTTTCCCCTTGGAGAAAAGCTGAGGCAGAGATGATGGGAACAAGAGATGCAGTCTGTTCCTGGAGGGCAAGGGGGATGGGAGAGGCAGGACAAGTGACCCTGGGGAGCAGCTGATGTTGCCCCCGCAACTAGAGGCAATGGGAAGTGGTTGTCCTGGGAAAGATTGAAGGTGGAGGAGAAGGGGACAACAGAGGATGAGACAGTTGGGTTGCATCACCAACTCGATGGACATGAGTTTGAGCAAGCTCTGGGAGTTGGTGTTGGACAGGGAAGCCTGGCGTGCTGCAGTCCATGGGGTTGCAAAGAGTCAGGCATGACTGAGCGACTGAACTGAACTGTCCTGGAACACTGTCGCACCTTGGGGTGTCCCTGGCCAGATTTGAGGGACCCCTACTGCCAGTGCCACCGCTCAGTCTTCAGTGGTGAGGTGGGCACACATCTCTGCCTCAGGCTCGCTCTCCCCACAGGCACGTCTCTGTCATGGCCCGGGATGCTGTTTTGTGGCCTGTGTCCTTGGAGCCTAGGAACTTTCTCTTAGAGGCCCCAGCATCTCATTAATCTGCAGCGTCTGCCCCACAGATGGTGTCAGGAAATACACGTGGGTGAGTTAGATGGATGGGTGCGCAAGAGAAGAAAACGTCCTGAACTACTTTTCTCCTGTCCTCTCTGCCGGCTGTAAACTTTAGCGTTCTTCTCTTGACTGAGTGGGAGTGTGAGATCTCATCTGAAGCAGGTGGAGGTTCCCTGGAGGTGTGGTGCTCATTACACAGGCTGGACTGATGCCCCCGGATGGTCCAAGGCAGTGACTTCCCTGCAGGCCACTGATCCCCGGGTTGGAAGTGTCCCTGGAATCTTCTGGACATTCTGCTGGGAGCATGGCCAAGCCCCAGCCCCACGGAAGGGGGTACTCAGGGCAAGAAGCACAGGGACTCTTGCATGTCAGGATTGAAGGGGCAGGAGACAGGACTGACTTTCTGGAAGGAGGGCACACTAGCCCCGGCACAGTGGTGCTCAGACCCAGATGGGCTGCTGGCCAGGAGACCCGGTTCTAAGCCTCATCTTCTTGTTTTGTTTCATCATCAAAGGTTTGTCATAAAATCTTCTGGGCACATTAGAAAAATGGAACCGACTCGCTGCCATTTATTAAGACTCCCCCCTCCTCCACGCTGTGCCTGTGAGCAGGGTTCCAGAGGAAATGAAAATCAGTTTCCGCAATTGAGATGTCGTAAATTGTGTTAAACTGATGAGACGTTAATGTTTGGGTAAATCGGGCGCTAACGGCATCTGACTGCAGGCCCAGTCAGGCAGCGCGCTTTACCGCCCCATATTATTTAATGTTAGTGGCGTCACCGGCTTGTAGCGGCCGGTGTGGGGCTGGCAGCTGAATCAATTACCTGCAAACACTAATTTAGAGCACGCTCAATTGGCTGTGTAAGCAGGTCCGGGTTCACATTCGCCACGAGGAGATTAATAACTTGACGTTTTTTGACAGCCTGGGACCTTAATTGAAATTGCGCTCTCTTTCTCTCCAAGCGGTGAATGGGGGCATTTCGGGCCCTTTCCTGGCAGCTTCTGTGGGGGCTGTGGGTGTCACTGACTAGGCAGAGGGGTCTGTGAGGGCTACAAGGGACAAGCACAGTGCTTTCCTCCTCCCCAGGCTGGGGTCTTTCTTGGCAGACCTCCGGCCCTGTCTGGAGACCGCTGGCAGGGCCTGATTTTCCCTGTGCTCCGCCACAGACGGCAACCCACAGAGAGACTCTCCTGTCTTCTTTCTGTCATTTGTTGGCGCCCAGCTGCCCGGCCGGGCCGCCTGCGCTCAGAGTGGCCTTGCTTCTTCCTGCCCTTCGGTCAGAGGGAGGACGTCACAGTCCTGAGAGTTCCGGGTGCCTGATGCGCCCGGACTGGGGGTGGGGAGACGGGACCTGCCCGAGGGGCTTCTCCCCAGGGGTGCAGGGGGGTTCCCCTCCATATGCAACCCCCGCACATGCACGTCACAGACACACCGCACCACTCCTATCTCACACACACAGACACACACTCATACACACACTCTTATCACATGTCCTGTCTCACAAACACCCCACCACTTACACCACACACATTCCTCACTACTCACACCACATATCCCACACATGCACACACACACACTCCACCACACACTCTGCACCACATCCTCCCAGAAGCTCCCCGTCACTCACACCAGACACACACACACACGCACACACACACCCCGCACCATATACTCCACAAACTCACATCCCATCATATGCGCACACACCCAGTACTCAGACCACACACACACACTGCCACACATTCTCTCATACACACCCCAGCTCTGACATCACATATCACACACCTGACACACATACACACTCCACCACATACTCTCCCACATACTTGCACTGCAACACACACTCCCTCACAAACTCACATCCCATCATACACACACACCCCCCACTGCCCATACCACACCCACACGCCCCACCCCACACACACATGCCACACGTATACCACACGCCACACCATATACTCACACGTGAATTCCCTCCAAGCCATGTGTTGTTGGATCTGGCTATTGAGCTTTCATTTTACCCACCCCAGGGAATAGGCTGCAAAAACAAAAACAAAAACCCTTGCTGTGTTCTTGTTAAACAAGGCCTATGTTGTTTGTTTTTCCTATGCTACTCCAGTGAGGATAATTGGAAGGTGGGAGAGTTTATAGGAAGCCCCACAACCCACGAACCTGTGGTGATTGTGGCCGCAGAGAGCGTAGGCAGGTGTGGAGAGGTCTCTCTCCCACACAGGCCTTGCCTGCACAGTTGACCCTGACTCCCCCCACCCCGCCGCCCAAATTCTCTGCAGTGCCACCCCGCCCTCACCGGTCTGGACCAGCTTCTCTGATCTGCAGAAGCTGCATCTCCCGCTCTCGGCCTATGGCCCTCTTCTTTCTCTACCATCCCTCGTGGTGCACCTCGTGGGCCCTGAGGGGCCATCTCTTAAACTCTTGGGCCTGCTCTGGGTCTTCCCCAGGGCTCTCCCTGCCCGGCGTGGTGCTCAGGCATGGCCCTGTGTGTCTTTGGCCACCCCATGGGTCTCGCTGGAGATCCAGGCTTCACTGGCGATGCATGTCACCAAGAGGCCCTTATTACTTCCTGCTTTCCTGGAGGGTCTGGAGATGTCACCTGGAGTGATCCAACCTGATATGGTCTCAGCCTGGATGAGCTTGGGCCTCTGTGAGACTTCCCTCTGTTTATTACCGTGGGAAGGTACCAGACTTTTGCCTGGGGCCTCTGGGGCAGGCCTGGGTCCAGGCAACCTCTGAGACTAGGGCCGCTAGGTAAGTACAGGTGTACTGGGCCCTCTCCGTGGGCCCGGCTGCTGTCCGGGCAGTGAGTGCCTTGCGCCCTCCACAGCAGACACCACTCACTCTCGCCCACCACCGTGAGGGATGAGGCTGTGGCCTGGCCTGCGGAGACCCCCACGTCTGGTGTGGCCAAACCGGCTCTTTGCCTTGTGCTGTGTGAGGCTGGTGTGGGTTTCCTGCCAGCACTTCCTCGGCTGTTGGAAATGGACCACACACAGCCCACCACGCAGGGGTCAGGAAACCCCCATCTGTTCGGTGCACCCCTCAGGAAGGCCGTCCATGAGTCCTGCCCCCCCACCAGCCGTGCATGCCTTGGTGTTTGAGCTGAGCCCTTTCTGAGAAGTCAGAGTTGTCTTGCATGGAGAATTTCTGGAATTCTGAACAGACTTGACCTCACCCTGAGCCACTCAGTATCAGAGAAGGGAACTATGAGTCTCTGCAAAGTCTGGTGCCTGGAGTGTAGGTGGCCCTTGAGGCTGGAAGGCTGTGGGATCTGTGGCTTGAAGCCTGGATAGCTCCTTTTGCTTGAAAAATAACTGAGAAATGAGCACATTTAGGACATAAACCAAGTGTCTGGTAAGTGGCTCAGACTGTAAAGAATCTCCCTGCAATGCAGGAGACACTGGTTAGATCCCTGGGTCAAGAAAATCCTCTAGAGATTGGAATGGCAATCTACTTCAGTATTCCTGCCTGGGAAATCCCATGAACAGAGGACCCTGGTAGGCTACAGTCCATGGGGTCGAAAAGAGTCAGACATGACTGAGTGACTAACACTTTCACTTTCAGGACAGAAACTAGACTGCTTGCTATTCAGCCTTTCTGCTCAGCAAAGAACTGGAGGGAAGGGCTTCTGCAAATACGCACCCTGGTTGATGCAACCCTAATTAGGGTTAGGGGGCAAAGCCAACAGAAATAGGCATTTTCTTTTCACATGCCAGGGGAATTGCCCCTGGAGAACCCATTAAATAACAGTAGTGCTGGTTGGCATCTTTATGGATTTGCCTCTAGTATGTCACCATTGAACCTCATGCTGACTGTTGATTTTCGATAAATATTTATCATCAGTGTAAGGAAGTAGTGTTTTCTTCCTGGCTTGCTAAGAGATTTTATCAGGAAAGGATGTTGAATTTTATCAGCCTTTTGTCTCTGTGTTTTTGAGCAGTTAATAAACTTTTAACTTCAGAACAGTTTTAGATCACAGAAAAGTTACAGGAATATTACAGACAGTTCTCTTTTTCCCCTATCACTAATGTGCTTGTGGTACACTGTCACAACCAATGGGCAGTGATGATACATTATCATTATTGAAAGTCCATACTGTATTCCAATTTCCGTAATATCTTTTATTTCTTTTATTTATTTGCACTAGTGCATCATGCGGGATCTTAGTTCCCTGACCAGGGATCGAACCTGTGCCCCCTGCAGTGCAAGCCCTGAGTCCTAACTGCTGAACCGCCAGGGAATTCCTTCCTTAGCTTTTACCTAATAACTTTCTTCTGTTCCAGGATCCCAATTGCATTTAGGCTCCCTGCTGCTGCTGCTCGGAGAAGGCAATGGCAACCCACTCCAGTACTCTTTGCCTGGGAACTCCCATGGATGGAGGAGCCTGGTGGGCTGCTTCAGTTGTGTCCGACTCTGTGAGACCCCATAGACGGCAGCCCACCAGGCTCCACCGTCCCTGGGATTCTCCAGGCAAGAACGCTGGAGTGGGTTGCCATTTCCTTCTCCAATGCATGAAAGTAAAAAGTGAAAGTGAAGTCGCTCAGTCGTGTCCGACTCTTCGCGACCCCATGGACTGCAGCCCACCAGGCTCCTCCGTCCATCGGAGTTCCCAGGCAAAGAGTACTGGAGTGGGGTGCCATTGCCTTCTCCGTAGGCTCCCCTGGCTTGTGGTAATTTCTACAACTTCCCCTGTGTTCAGTGACCTAAAGTTTTGAGTGGTCAGGTATTTTGCAGAACGTCCCTCAGTTTTAGTTTTTCTGATGTTTTTCTCCTGGTTAGACTGTAGGTATGTGTCATTGGGAGGAGGACCCCAAAGGTAAAGGCCACTTTTATATCTCATTGTGAGAGTACATGCTAGTGACCTGACTCATCACTGATACTGACCTTGATCACCTAACTGAGGTCGTATTTGTCACGTCTTTCCACTGTAAACATACTTGTTTTCCCCCTTTCCATACTGTATTCTTCAGAAGGAAGTTACAGTATACAGCTCATGCTTAAGGAGAAAGGGGCGTTACGCTCTGTCTCCTTGAGTGGGGAGTTGTCTACATACACTGTTCATAATTCTTCTGTAGGGGAGATTTGTCTCTCGTTTCCTGTTTATTCAATGGCTTATTTGCTTCTCTCTGTATGGATTCATAGATAATGTGTTTTATACCTTGGGTTATAAACCAATATTACACCATTTTATTGCTTAAATAGTTCCAGCTTGGTCATTGGGTTTCTTTCATTAGGCTCCTTGTCCTTCTGATATACTCCAGTTGCTTCTTGAGGTACTTCCTTACTTTCTGTCCCTGCAGGATGCTCCAGGCCATCTTGTATATTTTCTGCTCCATCCCTCAAATCAGCCATTTCTCTGAGAAGCTCTGGTTGCTTTTATTGGAGTACAGTATCAGATACCAAGACCAGGCACTGAGTGTCCCTTAGATGAATTTTGTGAGCAGACTTCCCAGTGCAGAGCCTGGCATCCCTGGTACGCCTTACTCTGTTGTGGTGGATTCCTGTTTTAATAAGCTGCAGGACTGAAAGGGGAAGCAGTGTACTTCGGTGATTAGGGCATGGTCTCTGCAGACTGGTGTCCTGGGTTTGGGTCACAGTTGTGCCATGGTTTCCTCATCTGGAAGAAAGGATAATAATAGCGCTTCATAGGATGGTTGGGAGGATTTGGTGAGTTGAAAGATACATGTACACTATATAGAACAGTGTAGCTAGTGAGCATCATAATGGTTGTTTTGATGATATTCTTTTACTAGCATTGTACGTAGGTTCCAAAATAGGGGATTGAGGTATACTTCTATTTTTTCTTTAGCTGTGTTGTTTTTTTGAGATCATGATTTGGGAAGCTCTCCACTCTCTAAATTGATCCAGCTTAACAATTTAGAAAGCATCGGGGCTGTCTGCTCCTTGAAGGTATAAAGAAGTCTTTTGATGCTGTCAGAACCCATTGTTTCTTTGGGGAGAATTTCTCTGATACCTTTTTAAGTTTCTCGCAGAGAATGTTTTACTCTGACTTTATCCCTCTCAAAGTCAATACAGTACATTTTCCTGGAAAGTTTTTGTTTTCATCAAGAATTTTGAACTTAGAAGTGAGTTATCAATTTTATTCTCTTAATTTTAAAAACTACATTCTCTGGGGAATTCCGGGGTGGTCTAGTGGTTCAGACAGAGTAGCTTCACTGCCAGGGCCCAGGTTCAGTCCCTGATTGGGACCTAAGATCCTGCTAGCCGCAGAACGTGGCCCCCACCCCACCCCCAGATTCTCTGTAACTGCAGTTGTATTTCCTTTCTCATTCTTGTTCTTTTTCTATTGATTAGCACTGCTAAAACTGTATCATTTTATTGGTATTGTCATAAACCAGCTATTAAACATATTTATTGGTTCTGCTTGTCTAACTCATGGATTCCTAATTTCATGATTGGTTCCTTTCTCCCCTGACTTCCTTACCTTCTTTTGAACGTCCGTCTTTTAACTTGTTTAGTTGAATCTTAGTTTTTTGTGTTTTCTTCTTTAGTAATATGTGACTTTTAGCTAATACATTTTTAAATACTGTCTTGACCATATCCTAAGAGGTTTAGATTGACTCATGTTTTAACCCCAGAAATGAACTAAAAGCATTTCTTTTAATTTTTAGGTAAATGTGGTTTGTTAACTTTTTGTTATTAGTTTCTGGTTTTATCACCGTTGTAGTGACAGATTGTGGTCTATGTAAATTTTGAGATTTTTCTTTGTGGCCTGCGTAGACATCTTTTTGGTCAGTATTTTATGGAATACTAGAAACTATTTTTTTTTTACTTTGGTGTACATTAAATCAGATTTCTTATCTTATTCCAATCCTCTGCCTCCTTCCTTATTTTTTTATATTTAAGATTAAGAGAAATGGTTTTTGATTCTTTTTGTGATAATGGTAACCCACTCCAGTATTCTTGCCTGGAGAATCCCATGGACAGAGAAGCCTGGTAGGCTACAGTCCACGGGGTCGCAAAGAGTCGGACACGACTGAGCGACTTCACTTCACTTCACTTTGTGATTCTTAGTAGCTCTTGTTTTGTTCATTTCCATCCCAAGTTGTTTGATGCATAAAGGTTGATGATTATGACATTATTGTGATATTTTACCTTTTTATGGCTTTTAAGAACCATTTTGACCTAATTCTTTTCGTCTTAAATCTGACTTTAACTGATACTGGTTTTGCTATTAAATGTTTTCTTTGTGAACTTTGCCTAATATATCTTTGCTTACTCCTTTATTCTAAACTTTGTTCATTGGTTGCAGTTTACCTGTTCCAAATGGAGCCCCTCTAGTGTTAAGAGAGCCAATGGCATCTGTGGTGATGACCAATATGTTTGATTTCTCATAGAGTCTCCTTTGGCACATTCTGGTTTCTCTTCTGGCTTTGGGAAAAAAATTTTTTTTGTCTTTGGAAAGTTGGTGAAATTTCCTTTGTTCTTTTTTATGCATTCCACTTTTATTGTAGAATTTATCTTTAAATTAAGAAAAAATAACCTGTATTTCTCTCCATTTTCTACCTCTGTTAAAAAGTTAATTAGGTTAATAATTATTTAGTTGTCACTGTGTTACTGAATCCAGCATGGACCCGTATTTTTGCCCTGTGTTCCCCCTTTCCTCTAAAGCAGCCGTCCTCAACCTTTCTGCCACGAGGGACCAGTTTCATGGAAAAGAATTTTTGTACAGACCAGGGCGGGGGAATGGTTTGGGGATGATTCAGGCACATTACATGTATTGGGCACTTTATTTCTATTATTATTATATCAGCTCCACCTCAGTTCATCAGGCATTAGATCTCGGAGGCTGAGGACCTCTGCTTTAAAGCATTTAGTTTAACCTTGAACGTCAGAGCCTCCTATGTGAAGGATGGCTTCCCAGGTATTGAATCTCTGTTCTTTGAACACATTCCCTTCATTGTTGCTGAAGACCTTAGGCAAATCATATGCTTTTCCTTTCTAGAGAGCTGTTAATTTTCTTGCCCGATGCGTGCAGGATTCTTTTTTTTTTTTTTTTAATTTTCTGTTTATTTTTGGCTGTGCTGGGTCTTCGTTGCTATGCGGGCTTTCCTCTAGCTGCGGTACACAGGCTTCTCGCTGTGGTGGCTCTTAGTGTGGAGCAGGAACCCCAGAGCACACGGGCTTCACTTGTTGCATCTCTCGGGCTCTAGAGCACCGGCTCAGTAGTGGCCCACGGGCTTAGTTGCTCCACAACATGTGGGATCTTCCTGCATCAGGGGTGAACCCACGTTTCCTGCATTGGCAGGCTGACTCTACCACGGAGCCACCAGGGGAGTCCTGCTTACAGGATTCTTGATGTAGCAGTATCTCCCAAGGATCTGTCTCGGCGCCGTTCTGTGCCTCAGCCAGACTCCGGAGTCACCGTCCCGCCAGCCTCGCCAGCTGGGTGGGAGCCCTGTAGGCAGCACCTGGAGAAGAGGTGTGAGTGGGCTTCGTGTTAGCTGACCGCTCTCTGGCCAGGCGGCGCGTGTGTGTGCAGAGGGCAGCACAGCTCAAGTGGCAGGACTCCGGTCAGGTGTGTTCTGACTTAGGCCAGTGAAGGGTCGAGCAAGGAAGCAGTCACACCTGCACACAGACCAGACTAGGTGCTGGAGGACACCGCCTGTCAGCTGTGATCCGGGTGACAAGTCGGGTGATGGCAGCAGCAGCTCTGTGGAGTCGGGAACAGCTGGGCCAGCAGCAAGGACAGGCCAGAGGCAGTGGCCGCACGCACTCTCAAGTAAGTGTGTCACACGCTCTGTACTTCCTGTCTGTTATCCCGCTGGTCACTACCCAGGCTCAGGCATTTATCCCCCAGGTCATGTTATCTGAGACCTGTGATGGAATTATTTATCATGTCACCCTGGACAGGTTTCACACTAGTCTTTCTGTGGCTTCCTTTCTTCTTAGTAATAGGTGCTAACGTGGTGACCCATTGGGTGCCAACAGCTGTGTAGACAAGCCTGGGGTTGTCCCTACGAGCTCCCGAATGGTCTAGAAACTGATTCTCCAATCTGAACAATGAAACCGTTCTTCTTCTCAGGGCCTTCACTTAGGGCCTTCATTCCACAGGTATTGGGTCACTGGCCGTTGTCTTTCTCATCTTTCTCTTGCACTTCTGCATTGGTGGAACGTTTCTAGGCTTGTCTTCCCATTCACTTCCTGCCACCCCCTTCCAGAAGCTTTGCTCCTCCCAAATACACCCATTTTATAAGCTGGCCACTCTGCCTGTGGTCTTGCAGAGCCCCTCCCTATTACAGCCCCTTCTCCATCCATGACTGTCGGCTCTTGCTCTTTGGATGTGCTGTCCTTGTTGAGTTCAGTTCAGTTCAGTTCAGTCGCTCAGTCACGTCTGACTCTGCGACCCCGTGAATCGCAGCACGCCAGGCCTCCCTGTCTTCACCAACTCCCTGGATCCCATAAAAACATGGGCTCGGGACTCGCTTTAAATTTCCTCCCGTTTCCCACAGGGAGATTCGCTCTGGCTCCTGCTGCACAGCTGAGAGCCATCTGATTGACCCTGAGATGCTGGGTGCTGTTGAAATGGCTCAGGCCCAGAAGGAAAGGAGAGGAAGGTTAGGGTTGCCTGTGGATTCACTGTCAAGGTGAGCCACTCAGAGGTGCTGAGGAGGGCGTGAGCCACACCGTGGGTGCAGCGGGCTTCCGCCCTCTGACAGTGGGAGACATCTCCCCAGCCCTGGCCGCTGCTGGAGTTGGTTTAGGCCACACTTCCTGAGCTGGCCTGCCTCCCCCTGGGGCCCTGGTGAGATTGGCCTGCAGCCCCTGTGGGCTTCCAGAAACTTCTGTCAGGTTAAGGTCTTGTAGGAGAGGGGTTCGAACCTCTGGTGTCCCCACTATTTTCTACCAAGACCAAATCCAGAGGTTTTTCCTGGTGGGTAGCCCTTTGGGCTGGACTCAGGGCATAGGCAGAGTTAGTTTAGCTCACACAATGAGATTTTGTTTTGTTTTGGTCATTTTAATTCAACAATTAAAAATCAGGAAACTTCTCTGGGTTTCCCTAGATATTGAAATTAATAGTATTCTTGGGCAGGAGCTCCCACAGAGCAGCAGCCCAGTAGGGCAGAGCTCTGCTGCCTCCCCCAGCACTGAGGCAGACCCCCACCCCTGCCTTTCCTCGCAGCTCTCATGCCACAGGTTCTTTCATAGCTGAGAAAGATTTCTTAGATACCAGTGTCTCTATAAAAACACGGGAAGAGAGAAGATAGTCAAAGGGGTCATGTATTTCAAGAAAAATGGGGACACTATGGGGAAAAAAATAAAGGCCGCTCTCATTTTGTGTATAAATCTCTGGTCAACTTCATTCCTTTTCAAGTTACCAGGCAGGTGCCCCCAGGCCTCTGAGCAGGTCCTGGCCCTCAAGCACACCAGGGAGTAGCTTTTCTGCTTTTCTTTATAGGAGAACCCCCTGGCAGATAGATAGGAATGGGGAGGGGTGCTATGTGTGGGCCAGGGGTCCATCTTGGAGGGCAGTCTTCCCTGCCTGGGTCTGATGATCAGAACAATCACTCAGGGCCTCAGGAGTGTCCGGTGAGAAATTACCCTGCAGGAGCCATTATTTCGGTTTGGCTCCCCAAACAAGCAAACAGTTGTGATTTTGCTGCAAGGTTTGGTGCTGGTTTTTAGAATATTCTCATCCAGACCTATTACATTCTGGTGCAGAAAGATGCTCCCTATGGGAGCAATTATTCTGGGCTGGGAGTTTTTCCCTGCCAGCTCTGAATTCTGTAGATGTCATGAAGGGTTTAATCCAGGAACTCTGAAAGCCCGTTTCCATATCTGCCAGCTGACTTGTGTGCTTTTAAAACTCAGAGGTAACTGATGGTGGAACCACAGAGAGGCTTTCCCGCTTAGAGGTTCCAACATCAGGTGTCATGCAGGCGTGCCCCCATCTCCACCTACCCTGGGCCAGGCCAGCCTCTGTGCCCTGCCCCCAGGCTCCCCTTGGTCCCTGGCCTGGAGGGTAGGCAGGTGCACCTCTGAGCTTCTCCGGTTGTGGAAAGGCCTGCCATGGCCTCTCCTCCCACAGCTGCCCCAGAACAGGGGAAAAGAGTGCAGGGTTGGGTGGACGGTCAGGAGATGGGCTCTTGCAGCTCCCATGGATCTGGGACTTTCCACATGCTGTGCTTGAGGCTTGGAGGACGTGAGGATGTCTGGGAACCAGATTGCCACTGCCTGGCTGGGGGCCAAGGCCAGTGTTGGTGATCGACCTCAGGCTCTGGGCTCACCTGTTGTCCCTGTGGAGCGTCCCGGGTTCCTAGGCCCCCTCACTGCCACGACTCAAGTTCCCTCTGTCCCTTGCTTCTCCAAGGAGAATAAGACAGTGGCTCTGCCCTCGGTCATGGCCCTGGGCAAAAGGTTGGTGTCCCCTAGCCAGCACCTGCAGGAACCTGGTGTGGTTACCGCTGCCCCCAGACTCAGCG
>SJXQ01008536.1:592801-619806 GCA_006408695.1 Aepyceros melampus | reverse complement strand
TGAGTGTGAGGGTGTGTGGAGTGGTGGGATGTGAGTGTGTGTGTGTGGTGGTGGGATGTGAGTGTGTGTGTGTGGTGGTGGGATGTGAGTGTGTGTGGTGGTGGTGGGGTATGAGTGTGTGAGTGTGTCTATGTGGTGGTGGGGTGTGTGTGTGTGTATATGTGTGTGTATGGTGGGGGTGGGGTGTGTGTGGGGGGTGTGTATGTGTGTATGTGTGTGTGTGGTGGAGGTGGGGTGTGTGTGGTGGTGGGGTGTGAGTGTGAGTATGTGAGTGTGTGTGTGTGTGTGTGATATGTGGCATGGCGGCAGCAGCAGTCCCACAGGTGTTTCTAGAGGCCTGCGCCCTTCTGCACTTCCCATTGAATGAGGAGGGGCCAGTGCATTTCATCCTCCCAGTAGCCTTCTGCATCCATGTAGGGAGAGTTGCCTCTTTCAGAGGCAAGGAAAGCGAGGAACAGAGAGGCTGGGGAACGTTTCCAGGGCCCTACCATTGACACGCAGAGGGGCCAGGACTGGAGCCCCAGCCGATGGCTCTAGAGCCTGCAGCCTCTGCCCGGTGCATGGGGCTGCTGCTTTCACCCCGGCAGTGATCACTGCACAGTGCAGGGGACCGGAAGGGCCCACTTCTCTTCTGTGGGAGTTCTTATTTGTTTAAACATGCAGATTAAAAATGATAATACCTATCACTTTACAAATTAATTATGAGGACACATAACCTAATGCCAGAGTGGGGGAGGGGTGGGATCTGGCGCCAGCTCTAGGTATGGAAGAAGCTTCTGCCCCCTAAATTGGAAAAAGATTGCCTGAAAATGGCAGGGCATTCAAAACACCCCCTACCCACTCACACTCAGTCAGGGTCAAGGCCTGGTACACAGCAGGTGCTCAGTAAGTGTTCCTGAGGAGGAGGACTCCTCAGGCTCCTCACTTAACTTTTGGAGGATTCAAGGTCCAAGGATGTCCAGTCGGGACGGGGCTGAAGCCCTGCCTGTCAGGGCAAGGTCACACGCCACCCCCACCCCGCCCCGCAGCCACGCACTCTTCCAGGCGCCTCGCTTCCTGTGGATGTGGTCTCTGGCCCTGGCGAACCTGACAGCCCGGAGGTTATCAAGGAATCGGGTCCACGCCCCTGGGCTGGCAGATAAGAGGCCTGATGGTGTCGCAACAAGGCGCGTGTGGCAGTCGTTCACAGGTGGTCTCGGGGCCAGACAAAGGCCAGCCTCATCGGAAGGATGTTCGGACGGCAGGCTGACGAGGCCACCTCCGGAGGCCCAGGAGAGCCAGAGCTGACCTCTCTGGGTTTGGTGGAACCTGCCAAGCCAGGTTCACTGTCTCTTCAACACCAGGATTTTCCAAAGTCATTTCCAGATATAGTGGGGGTGTCTCGAAACTACCTTTAGGGTTGTGCACTGCAGGGAGCTGAGGTGACCACACAGAGGCTTCACCGGAAGGGCAGCGAAGCCCTCTGACCCTCTCACCTGTCCTGGCCGAGCAGGCTGACAGATGCCCCCCACATACTGCCCGTCCTTGGCAAGCAGGCCACCCCTGGGCCCATCCTGCGCAGGGGCCAGCAAGTATTGGCTCAGCCTCAGCTTGCCTGTGCCAGTTGGTTGGATTATAGACCTTTATTGGGGAACCACAGGTGCCAAGCAGTGTTCTAGGAGCAGGGAGATAGAAGAGAGGGAAACCTGTCTGTGGAGCTCTGGAAGGAAGGTAAACAAATAAGTAAAATACACAGAATATTTGATGGTGACAAATTCTACGGAAAATGAAAAACCACAGAGAGTGATAGAGGGAGTCCTGGGAGTGATTTTGTGTGTTTGTTTTTTGTATTTTTATTTTTAACGGCACCCCGAGGCATGTGGGATGTTAGTTCCCCAACCAGGGATCAAACCTACACCCCCTTAGTCTTAACCACTGGACCACCGGGGAAGCCCCTTCTAGGATTGATTTGCAGTTTTGAGTAGGGTGGCATCACAGCTTGCAGAGAGGTTGTGTAGGACCCAGAGGGGCCCCTGGCCACAGCAGAGTGGCAGGGAGGAGAGGGCTGGGGGTGAGGGCCGAGAGGCGACGGGTTGGGCAGAACAGGGAGAGTCTGATGGCAAAGAGTAGCCTCGGGCAGCTGTGCTGAGCCGAGACTGCAGTGGGGCAAGGGCACCAGTAGGGGCCTGGAGAGGAGGCCCCTGCAGTGGTGAGAGGTGACAGGGCCTCAGTCTGGGGTCAGAACGTTCAAGGGGAGAAGCGGGCAGGTTCTGGGCATACCTTACGCCGGACCTGGTGAACCTGAAAGCTCAGAGGTTATCGAGGAACCCTCTCTTATTGGAAGGTAGAGACCAGCAGGGTTTGTTGTCAGATCAAGGTTGGCTACAGGGTTTTTGACATGAGTATCTGGAAGGACAGAGTTGCTATTAAACGATGGAGAGGGAAAACATTAGAAAAGAGAATCAGGCGCATAGCAGCTATTGTGTAGAAATTCCCATTACTTCTAATTTACTGAATGAAGAGGGAAAAAAAAATCTATCTGTGATATTTTCAGGGACTTTTGCTCTAGTATGGGTATTTAAACAATAAAAACTTAAAAAAATAATGAATGATGGGAGTGGGAAGTCTGGCTGGGAGAGGCCAGACCGCCTCTCCCTGCGGAGATGGAGGCAACCGAAGGGAAAAGTTCATCTCTAGCTAGGGTCACCCGGCCTGTGACAGGGCCCGCTGGACGTCATTTAGAATCTTTATAAATGAACTATTGCTGTGCTTCAGGAGAAGCCAGCATAAAGTTATTCAGAACGTTTCTTGGAACAATTTTCTTGTGAAGTTCGGCATTTTCTCTGGGGAGCATATGAAAGGCATTCAGCAAGGTCCAAGGGTGGCAGTGCCCGAGAGGCTATGATCTGATTTAATCACAGGCGCTGACAGTTGGGGTCACCGGCCACCCTTTACAAGGATGGCGCCAGGCTGTGTGGCCTGCAGACCCCTGACGAGCCAGCTGTGATGGGCATCTCATGCCAAGGCCTCTCACTGGCTGGTGTTTTTGAAGAGCCCCCAGGAAGCTAACACAACTGCCTGGGCCTGGGAGCCCTGCTGGGTCTCCCCACTGAACCCCCTCCAGAGCCCCAGCTGCTTGGGGAGGCTTGCCAGCCTGTTTCTGTGTCCTGCCCCCTACCCTACCGCCCCTGTGCACAGGGGAGAAAGCCTTTCTCTGAGGCTTTGGCTCCTCCATGAGAGAATTTGGAGGCTCTGGGACTGCTCCCCAGGCCCGACAAAAGTCGTGGCCACCAACAGCTGGGGCCCCTTGTCTTGGGTGCCCAGCCGGTGGAGGTGGGGCCAGGGGTTGCAGGAGGTGTCGGTGCCCCCTGGGACCTGTGGGTGCATGTGAGACGAGGCAGGTTATGGGAGCCCCGGCCAGGTCATGATTTTCCCTCCCTGGACTGTGACCTGTCTGGAGCAGCCCCTCCAACCTCCCCTCCAGCTCCCCTCCAAGAGCAGCCGCTTTTTAAATTTCTGGCCATGCCACATGACACGCAAGATCTTAGTTCCCCAACCAGGAGTTGAGCCCATGCCCCCTGCAGTGGAAGCAGAGTCCTGACCACTGGACCACCATGGAAGTCCCAAGAGAGCAGCTGCTCTTGCACTGCCAGGGAGGAGAACTCTGTCACCGGCCTGTCCTGGAGCACAGGCTCCTCTTGGTTAGAAAGCATCTGACGTTCTTAGAGCAAAACGCCTCAATCCCAGAGGTGTCTTTGGTTGGGCTGTGGAAGTTCTGCTCCGGGGAGAGCAACCAGTGCTGGGAGAACATTTCCCTTCAGTGTCGCTGCTCTGCCAGGGCCAGCTGTTGATGAGAGCAGGACCCGGCCGTTCCCACCTCCATTTCCCAGGGGCCACTCTAGTTTGGCCTGGCCAGCTGGGCAGTGGAAGAGCTCCCATCCAGCAGGGCTGGGGGCACAGCGGGCCCTGGTGGAGGGAGGTCTTGGCCTTGCAGGAAATAGGACTAAAGGGACCCTTTGACCTGCCTCTTCTCTCAAACCCCCAGGCTCCATTTTCTGGCAACCATTAAATCATGTTGGCCTGGGGCCAGAGAACGGATCAGCTCAGTGTGCTGGCTGAAGCTCTGAGCTGGGGCAGGATCCTAAGACAGGTATTGTTTCTCCCGCAGGATGGGCACAGCACGTGAGTTAGGGTGTGGCATCTCTGCCTCTGACAGTTCTTTCCCAGACCTGGGGGCAGAAAACCGTGTTCACCGTGCACCCAGCTGAATGTCTGTACCAGAAGCCCGTGTGCCCTGGGGTGGTGGTGTGGTGGGCTACCCTCTGAGCACTCACCCCAGTTCCTGGATGTTGCGCAAAGTCTCGCTGGTTGGCGACACCCTCGAGGGCTTGCCTCCTGGCAGTGGGTCAGCCAGTGGGACGTGGAGGGAGATTTCCATCTGTCCAGGAGCATCAGCCATTGCTTTAATGCATGTCTCTCCTTATATTTCACGATTAGACACTGCACTCCATCATTCTCTGTATTTATTTATTTTTTCTTCCCATTTCACTGGCTCTGCTGTGAGGTGGTGGTGGTTGGGGAGAGCTGAGTATTGGACCCCACGTGTTATCGAGGGTTGGAAACTGACATGACATGACAGGAAGTGGTGAGAGTCAGCAAGAAAGCAGGCCTCTTTCTGCACGGCCCACACACCTCCAGAAATCACTGTCTGAGTTGCTTCTGACACCACTGCACCCCCCGCAAACCCCCTGTCACTGCCTGCTTACTCCACTGTAGTGGAGAAGTTGGTTGGATTTATTCCGTTGGGCTCTGTGCATTTAGCAGTTGAGAAAGATATTTGTCATTTTGCTATACAGCATCAGACACACGGTGGCCTAAACGATTGTGACAACACAGAGTGCAGCCACTGTCTAAAATTTCAGCATTATTTATGATGCTGAGAAGTCCCAGGTCTATGGTATCTCCTTAATCCAGTCTAAATCTAGAGCCCTGTCTCCCAGGCCCGCCCGCGTGTCTCTAATGGCTGTTAATAACAGTCCTCCAGGCGCCCTGTTTGCTGAAGGAAATCCATCTGAAGCTTTTGCATCTCATGTGGCTGTTAAAAATTGGCATTTCTTTATTGATGTAACTGGTTCCTGCCAAATACTTGGGGACAAATAAAAGTGATTGAACTCAGAGATAAGCAGAGAGCCATTTGTTCATGGAATGGCTGGCCAATTGATGTTGCTAGTTAAACAAGCTATCATTTCAAAGAACCTTGAAAGAAGAAAAAGTAGACTGTTTTGAGAAGTTGGTGTTCAGAGTGCCAAGGGCAGGCGACACACGTGTTGTGAGGGTCAGACCCCGTCCTCTTCGCCCCCTGAACTCTGGCTGCCTTCTGGGCCTTTTTGCTGGCCCCTCACGTGTTCTGCTTCCCTCTGCCTCTGGATTTCCCACTTGCTCTGCCCCCTCCTCCAGGAAGTCCTCCAGTGAGTTTCGTCCCTTTGGCTGCGCTTTGTCCAACTTCCCGTTGCCACAGTTAATGAAGTAACATCCACCTCTCTGTGAATGAGGGCCCGGGTCTCCCTCATCCTGTGGTCACAGTGTGTCACAGCTGGCATATAGTAGGTGTGCAACAGTATTGCCCACAGACCTAGTGGACAAGCACGGGAGCTGGGCGTGATGAGCCTCTTCTGGCAGCTTCCCATCCCGGGCCCTCCTGGGATGCAGGGGTGGGGGCGGGCAGGCGCTCTGGGGAGCACTGGCCCGGTTTTGGCCTGTTGCCTTGCGGAGAAATTACTTCAGACCAGCAACAAGTGTGGAAGATCGAGGAGACAGTATCATTGATTTTCCCATAAAGGTACAATTTATAGTAAGTAAGAGGAGCTTCCTGGCGATTCCTCACCAATGGGCCCCGAGGCCCTCCGGGGGGAGTGGACTGTCTCTCGGCTGACCTCATTGGGGGCAGCCACTGAGACCACCCCCGCCCCCTGCGATGGACACTCAGCTCACGGCCCACGCCAGGGGTAGGTGTTTCCTCAGCGTGCAAGAGCACTGGAGTTCTGGCCTTGGTCAGGCAGGAGCAGCCTGGGCTGGGCCAGCGGAGAACTGGCGAAGGCTAAGTCTAGCCTGCAGGTGGGGCGCTGGGGGCCCGCTGGGAAGGCTCCAGTCTGAGCCCTCCTGCCCCTCCCTTCCCTTCCCCTCTCCTGGTCCTCTCACCAGAAGGAACCGGAATCCAAGTTGAGAGCCCAGAAGTCAAGAGGAGCTCTGAGCCACTTTGACCTCAGGCTTCTCCTCGCCGCCCCCAACTCCACCCACCTTTCCCGCTCCTCACTGCTCCTCGAGGCCAGCCTCTCTCCTCCTCCACACCTGCTCTGCCTTCTGGTGACGCTTCTTGAGGGGTACTGGGTGCCAGGCCCTGAGAAAGCAGAGGAGCTCCTGAGAGCCCGGGGCAGGGCGGGGTACCCACCTGCAGACTGGCGGGAGCTCGGACTAGTGGGAGCACCTCCCAGGGCCGGCTCCGGAGGCCAGGCAGGGGCCACCGTGGGCATGTGGTGTGGGGACCCCCGGGGCAGCCCTCACCTCGCAGTCCATGGCCGTTCTGACCCCAGGATGCCGACGCAAGTGAGAGTGGAGGGTGACAGGATCAGCACTGGGGTGACGACATCCAGTCTAAGCGTGGTCCTCATTCCGATTCACGGCTGAGGGGACCTGGGCCTGAGAGGCGCCTCAGGAGCCAGGACCCCTGCTACCACCAGAGCAGGCTGGGCCTGCCACTGAACCAGGGGGAGGGTTCTGGGGCCCTGTGTCTCCCACCCAGATCCACACCCCAGTTGTTCTTTGTCCTGGGCTGAGGCCAGGTGAGGGAGGGGCCTGGCGCCCCCGCCTCCTGACTGCCTGTCCTTTGTGCAGGACTGGGCAGCCGGAAGTGGCAAGGGAGGCCACCTGCTGAGTCACCCGCCCCGAGGCCTCCACTCAGCTTCTGTTTTCCATCACATTAATTGCATTTATTATTCATAAACTTCTAAAACTGGCCTCTGGGCCTTAATTTTCCAGCTTCCCCTTGCCCCCACACCCGCTGGCACAGCTGAGCCTCTGTGTTGGGGCTCACCAGGGATCTGCTGTGGCTTGAGTCAGGATCAGACTCTGGCTGACGCCAGCCCAGGGCCCTTTGAATTGGAAAAGGAAAACAAAAGACCCCCAGCTTGGCGTCTTTCCGGCAGCCCTGGGAGGCTGGGCCGCTCCTCTCCTCTGCCTGGAAGTGCAGGGTGAATAAGGAGCTGTCACCTCAGCCGCCTGCACTCGGCCGCCTGCAGCACCCAGGGCTCTCCGCCACCTCCGCTGTCCCACGTCGTCCCTCAGCATCTGTTCTGGCCCGTGCTCTAGTTGTCCCTGTTCCCTTGTGCTGCAGCAGGCCTGCGTCCTGAGGCTCCTTCCCAGGGAAGCTGGTGTCTCTCTGCTTCCTCTCCCCGGCTTGTCCTCACACGTTTGCCTGTCCAGGGTCTGCGCGCCAGCCCCACGCCCGCTCTGCCTCAATCCATCGTTCAGAGCAGGGAGGGCTGGACTTCGCATGTTCCTTACTGGGCTTCCTCCTGCTCCTTCCTGACTCTGTTCCCAAGGCCGAGTGGCCGCTCAAAAGACGTGACCTTTCCCAGCCACTTCTGGATGCCCCCAGCGGACACCTCTCTCTCCTAGCTGGATGGGTGTGTGCTGTTCACTCCCTCCCCCTTGTCCTGGATCAGGTGTCCGTGTCTGCAGAGGTCTCCACTTGCAGATGAGGGGGCCTCAGAGTCCACCTGCAGCTGTTTCTCAGGAACGTGTGGTCCTGCCTCTGGGCTTGGGGGAAGGCCAGTCATGCCATCATCCCGTGGGTAGGTCTGGCTTTGTGTCCTAAATCGCTCAGTCGTGTCCAGCTCTTTGTGACCCCGTGGACTGTAGCCCGCCAGGCTCCTCTGCCCGTGGGACTCTCCAGGTGAGAATACTGGAGTGGGTGCCATTGCCTTCTCCAGAGGATCCTCCTGAACCAGGGATCGAACACGAGTCTCCTGTCTACTGCTTTGGCAGGTGGTTTCTTTACCACTAGCGCCTCCTGGGAAGCCCAGGTCTGGCTTTCAGAGAAGGCAGTTTCTTCCAGCTTTGCCCAAAATGACTAGGGAGGCAGGACCCAGGCCTGGTGAGGTGCTCAAGCTTCACCCTCGGGTTCATTCCTCTAGTTCATAAAGTGGTGGCCTTGAAAGTTTCTTCTGTGCCAGGGAAAGAGTAGCAAACGTGAAAGAGAGACACTGGAGGCATGTTGGCAGCGTCCGTGGAAGCTGAGCATTCCTTAGCTGGTGACTAGCAGGCCCACTCGGCTCGCAGCAGACACGCCTAGAGCCGCACACGAGAACGCTGTGTGTGTGGGCTGGGAGTTCCCTAAAACCAGGGGAACCCAAAGCCTGCCTGTGGAGGTGGATAGACTATGGTGTGTTCACACGATGAATACCATCGCGTAGTAAGAACCAAAAGGTCTCTGCACATAAGACCAGGGTCGGGCAGCTCCCATGGGGGCAGTGTCGAGAGAAAGGAGAACCATTCCATTCCCTCAGGTTCCCCAACAAGCAAAACTCAGGTGATGGAGGAGCAGGGGGCAGGGAGAGGGGGCAGCGGTGTTCCCTGCCAGGGGACTAGAAATGTTCTGCGTCTTGATCTACAGGATGCATTTGTAAAGTCTCATCTCTCTGGACCCCTACAGTGTGTTCATTGTTTCTGTGGTGGTGGTTTAGTCGCTAAGTCATGTCTAACTCTTATAACTCCATGGACTGTAGCCTGCCAGATTCCTCTGTCCATGGGATTTCCCAGGTATCAACACTGAAATGGGTTACCATTTCCTTCTCCAGAATATCTTCCCGACCCAGGAATTGAACCTGGGTCTCCTGCATTGCAGGCATTTTACTGTATGTATGTTCTATTTCAATAAATAGGATTACCAAAAAGAAAGAAATACTAAACAACTCTACACAAGGCAGGCTGTTGCAGTAACTAGGCAAGAAGGCTGCTGCATGTCTTTGGTCCTGAGTAGCCCTCGTACCTTCTAAATTTATAGGCGTCTCGGGAGCCACAGGCTGACACAGTAAGATGACCATTTGTGTGCTTCCAGAATGATTCTGTTGGCCAGTGACAGGGAGAAAATGAAAGTTAAGTGTAATTTGGGGAAGCACCACCCGGGCTGTCTACTAAGGCCAGGACCTGAATGTTGAGTCTATTAGAAGCAATTATAAAAGGGACAGCATTTTTTTTAATGTTTCTCGTTTGACAGGAAGGTTTTTAAATATGGGACATTAGTTAATAAAAAGTCCCCAGAAGCCTATTGTAATATATTACCTAATTCCTATCAGTTCGTAGTCACTGAAATAGGTAAAAAGGGAATGTAAAATTAATATATAGTTATTATTAAAATTGCCTTATAAATTAGTTAAGTCCCCTGGAGGTACCAAGTGGGCATCATCATTCTAAGACCATCTGAAGGGCCTCCGTGTGCCCTGTGTGTGTGAGAGTGTGTGTGTGTATATGTGTGTGTGTGTAGTGGGAATGCCCAGCCAGGACGGGAGCGCTCCATCTCTGTACTTAAGGATAAAACCCCTGCTTACCCTGGAAGAAGCAAGAACGAGCAGCCAGACCACAGACATTTCATAAGAGAAATCTCTTCTCTAGTTGGTGAAGTTCCTGGGGAGGCTGGCATTTTGTGGCCTCACCAAGCCTGTCCTATGTCCGAGCGAGGAAGGCCGGGAGAGACGACCAGATTCAAGTGGTAGAATTGGTTGGAAGCCACATACAAGTGTTCGTGTAGCTCCCCAATCCCTGGGGACCACCAGTTGTCTCAGAGCTGGGGTGGGAGATGTAGGCAGAAACAATTCCTTAAAGTATCCTCCCCCAGCACGCCCTGCTGCTGGCAGGCCGACAGAAGGGTCTGATGCCATGCTCCCAGCCACAGCAGCAGCTGGTATAGCAGAGAGGGACCAGGGACCTCTGGGAGACGTGTGTGCGTTTGACTCAGGCAATGTCAGGGGACCATTTCCAGGCTACAACGTGCAGGGAGCCCCAGCTTCCCACCTTTGCCATGCAGCAGTGTGTTGCATTGGGGATTTAGAAGCTATGAATGGAAATCCATTCGACTCCGAGCTACTTGCTGAATTCAAGTGCTCTTTCCAGGGGCATTGGTGAACGTCAGGTCTCCCCTGGTGGCTCGAAGAGTAAAGAATCTGCCTGCAGTGCAGGAGACGCAGGTTCAATCCTTGGGTCAAGAAGAGCCCCTGGAGGAGGGCATGGCAACCCACTCCAGTATTCTTGTTTGGAGAATTCCATGGACAGAGGAGCCTGGCAGGCTACAGTCCATAGGATTGTAAAGAGTCTGACACGACCGAGCAACTATCACTTCAACTTGTTTTTTTCACTTTCATGCCTAACACGTCCTGGGTAGGGTTTGACCTGTACCTGCCGAGTCTGTTTACAGTAGCAGGCTTGCCTCCACGGGACAGCCCAGTCCCCAGGGCAGAGAAGCTTCCTTCTCCTCCCAGGAGAGAGAGAGAGCTGGGGTTTCCCAGCAGCTCCCTCTACCCAGAGGGAAGCCAAGCTCTGTGTGTTTCCCGAGGGGGTGGGCAGGTGGTCCAGGAAGGGGGCAGACAGATGGGGTCCTGACGTTCCCAGCTCACACTGCAGTGGGGGTGCCTCCTCATGCAGACAGAACCCCGTTCCAGAGAAGACAAATAAGTGGGCTTTTGAAGCAAGACTGAGCAGACATTCTTGTGGCTTGAATTCTTCACACCCCATACCCAAGAGTTCCTGCAGAGTTTGTTTCTGAACCGTGGGTCCCTCAAGCCAGACAAGGTTTCTCAAGGTATTCAGTATGGGCAGCACGCAGTGTGCACTAGCGACCCCTTGTGGCAGCTTTGTAGCATCGCCCTAGTTGGTGGCTTTGCGGGTTGTGTCCACTGAGCCCGGCACATGGATCTTTCAAGAGGCCCACTGGGGCTGGTGCAGCAAGGCTGGCTGCAGGGGAGCTGGTCTTTAACAAGTAGCTTTCATTTCTTCCAGAAAATATTGTCAAAATGAAAACAGCTTTCTTGGATGAAAAGATGAAGAGATATTGCTTGTGCCAGCAGGAAATTCAGTCAGCACAAAACATTAGAGGCAAGTTATGAAAAATCTCCTGTGATGCAAAGGTTCGCTCACCCCTGTTGCTCAGTCAATGTGTTGTGGATCTCTCCAGGGGCACAGATACACAGACTCAGGTCTGCTGGGATCACACCGGGCAGAGTTTTCCCTTCTCCTTCTGAGAGGTGGAAATCTCTCCCATCAGTGAGCCAGGGCCTGCTGCCCCTGCCAGGCTGTGTCATAATCCTCTTATCCAGCCCTCCGCCGGGGCGGCCAGGTGCTTTCCGACTTTACGGTGTGAATGACACTGTGCTGATCAGCCTTATCTATCCCCCTCTTGGGTGTTTAACTGATAATCTCTTCAGGGGTAAATTCTGGGGTTGGGGCGGGGGTGGGATTTTGATGTGCGAAGCGTAACTGCCTTCTCAAAGCCATTCTCCCACGCAGCTTGGGTGACCTTAATGTCAGTATCTGGTGAGCACACGGTTCGTGCTTCCTGGGGATTTTCTCATTTAATCCTGTAAGGTGGGGATGGCATCCTCTGAACTTTATAGCACACAGAGCTTTAAGAAGCTGGCCCAAGATCCCACAGCAGGCAGATGGGTCTTAGAGGAGCCAGGTGGCCTCCGTTCAGAGACCAAGTTCTCACCTCCCGAGCTGGACACACATGCGACCATCCATCCTTAAGTGCCTGTGTGCCCACTGGGCTTCAGAGTTAATTAGTATTGTTTTTATTATTAGTCACCTTACCAGCCTGATAAAAGTATCCCACCTTTATTTGTACTTCTTTGTTTACTGGTGAGATTAAACTTCTCTTAAAGGTATTTCCTGGCCATTTGGTTTTGTGGCTTGTCTGTCCTTGGCACAGTTTGCCCTTGGGACATTTGTAGGTTGACTTTCTACAAGAACACGTTATAATAGGGCTCTTTGTGTTGCTGTTCCACCCGTTAAAATATTTTTCCCAGTTTGATATACAGAAAATTTAAATGTAATAGTCAGATCGAGCTTTTCTTGTATAGTTTTTGCCTTTTGCACAGTTAAATCATTTCTGCCGCCTCAGCACAGTTCAGTTGTTTGCCTATGTTTTCGTCGATCTTTATGATTTCATGTTTTCTTTTAACAATATTTTCTGTATGGTTATGAAATATTTTGACGCTGGTATGTGTAGTCTCATATATCCATGTATCTGTGTGATTTCATATTTTTACTTTTAACTTTTTATTTAAAGTGGGTTTAAGAGTGATGAGCAAGCGAGGGTCCTGGCCGTTGTGCCCTCACAAAGTGACTAGTTGGTCTGCTGTCTTTGGAATAATGTCTCTTCCCTATTGACTTATAATTCCACCTTTGGTGCTGTTCTCGTTCCGTTGCCAAGTCGTCTCCCAACTCTTTGTGACCCCATGGACTGCAGCACGCCAAGCCTCCCTGTCCCTCACCATCTCCTGGAGTTTGCCCAGTTTCATGTCCATTGAATCATTGATGCCATAATTTCACCTTTACTGTGTTCTAAGCTACCGTGTGTGTTAGTCAGCTTAGGACAGCCTTTGCTGCAGTAACAGTAAAACCCAAGATCTCAGTGACTTAGCCCAGGAATAGTTTGTTTCTGGCTTATGCTGAGGTCTGATCAGGCCCCGTGGCCTTCCTGCAGAAGTGCTGGGTCAGTTGCAATGTCTGGCTCTGTCCCCTTTGAGAGGGGAAAGAGAAAGCTCGGAGAACGTGCATCCACTTAAATGTTTCATAGGAAGCAGCACACGTCCCTTCCCCTCCTACCGCCATTGACAAGAGTCAGCCCTTGGTCCCAGCCTAACTGCAGGCAACCTGAAAAACGTGCCTAAAAGAGGACGTGGAGTGGTGAACGTGGAGCCAGGTCTCCACCCAGGGCTTCGCTTGGGCAGGCGAGGCTTAAGGCTGTGAGTGTGTACTCACATGTGTGCATGTTCTGTTTTGGTCATTAGGCATGTGCAGGCCAACCATCCATGCCACCTGTTACCCTTTCCCCAGATGAGGACTGAGCGCGCTCTTCACTGTGCCCAGCCTTGGGTACATGGTGACTTGGGCCTGCCTCTAGGAGTTCCCCCTGAGCCTTATGGGGGAAAGGCCAGGCACCGTGACACAGGCATGTGCAAAACTACCATGATGGGGAGACGGGGGAGGCTGCAGCGTGGGCAGATGGGCCCTGAGAGAACCTGGCTAAGGCTAGCAGGGCAGCCAGGTGGCCTGGAGGGAACCACGAGGACGGGCTGCAGTGGTGCTGGGCAGAGGGGACCTGGCGGGGGCCGAGGGGCGGGCGGGGCAGTGCTGGAGGTGGAGCCCAGGAAGGAGAGCTCAGGGCAGGCTGGGCAGGGCGATGCTCCCTGCGGTGGTCAGCGTGCTCTGGGGGGAAGCACGCCTCTCAGAGTGGCCCCCTCTTCCTCATGCTCCAGGCTCTCGTGAGTTTTTCTGAATTTTGGTGACCGATCTGGTGGCTCGTGCAGTTTGCTCTGGTGAGATGCTTTGCAGGGTGTGCCAGGAAGGGAGCAGAGACGTCAAGGGGCTTTTCTGCCTCGTGACTGCGCAGCAGAAGGGGAAACCCTGACCTTTATCACATAACTGGCATGTCTGCCTCGCTCAGACCCAAAACCAAGAGAGCACTTCACACCAGGCGGTTTGCTGGAATTAGACTGCCGTCTGCCAGGACCAGGGCATAAGAGTTCCTTTAAGCACGTCTGCTGCACTCCAGCTCCCTGCAAGGGGATTTCACACCAGTTACTCATCTACCGGCTTTGGTTAGCAGCATTAGTACCATGAAGAAAGATCATTTAACTTTGCATCAATAGGCAAAGAATAATTAAAATATAATTAAAAGCATGAGTTCTTCTAATTATTGGCTTTATATAATGTATGTTTAAAAACGAGACATCTGTTAAGGTTTTCTTTTGAATCTATCCAGAAACCAAGAGAGGGGTAGCATTTTAATTAAAAATGGATTATTTCGAAAACACTTCAATCACTCTGTCATCACAGGACTTGGACCTTATTAATTAGCTATTGATAAATAGGTTCCAGTTACCAAAATATTTAATTCATGGGGCTTAGAGGACCATTTTTAGGAGGCTGCCCTGCAACTCTGGGACGGCATCAGCGGGAGGAAGGTTCAGAGTGAGTTCTTTTTTTGTGTTTGTTCTTTATGGGTGTAATGTTTTTGTTTTATTTGTTTTTGGCTGTGCTGGGTCTTTGTTGCTGAACAGGCTTTTCTACTTGCGGCCAGCGCGCATCTCACTGCAGTGGCTTCTCGCGGTGGAGCATGCGCTCTGGGGTGCTCGGACTTCGGGTAGTTGTGGCCGTAGGCTTAGAGTGCAGGCTCAGTCGCTGAGGGGCACAGGCTTATTCGCCCCTGGAGTGACTTCTTAAGTGACCTCTCCTGTCCCCGTGGACCCCGAGCAGACATCCCAGAGCAAGTTGGGAACAGCAGGGAGCGCTGTAGTGGTGGGAGACAGCTGTGTCCTCACTGTGCTGAACTGTGGCCGCGGCCCCACTGATCAGTTTCCGAGGGAGCATCTGTGTGGCCCCTGCCATGCGCGGGCCAAACCTCCAGCCCCTTTGCCCTGCCGACCACATTCCATGCTTGCCGAGCATCCCCACAGACAGCACCTCCTCTTTCCAGGGCTGATCAGTTTTAAGGAGAGTGCAAGTGCAACTCCCATTTGTCATCTTAAGCAGATGATGACTTTCAAAGTGATGCATAACATCCTCCTTTGTTCCTTCAGCTGAGTGTGCCTAAAATAACGTTTGGAGTCCTGAGTGAGGGTGGAAAGTGTCACAAGAAGAGGGGTCTCGGCAGCTCATGCCCATTCTGCCATGGAATGTTTCCTTTAAATCTCCAACTTTCTTGAAGAGATCTCTAGTCTTCCCCCATTCTATTGTTTTTCTCTATTTCTTTGCATTGTTCATTTAAGAAAGCTTTCTTATCTCTCCTTGTTACTCTCTGGAACTCTGCATTCAGTTGGGTATATCTATTCCTTTCCCTCTTGTCTTTTGCTTCTCTTCTTTCCTCAGCTATTTGTAAAGCCTTCTCAGATAACCACTTTGCCTTCTTACATTTCTTTCTCTTTGAGATAGTTTGGTCACTGTCTCTTGTACAGTGTTACGAACCTCCATCCATAGTACTTCACGCAGTCTCTACCAGATCTAATCTCTTCAATCTATTTGTCACCTCCACTGTATAATCACAAGGAATTGATTTAGGTCATACCTGAACAGCCTAGTGGTGTTCCCTACTTTCTTCAATTTAAGCCTGAATTTTGCAATGGGTAGCTCATGATCTGAGCCACAGTCAGCTCTAGGTCTTATTTTTGCTGACTGTATAGAGCTTCTCCTTCTTTTGGATGTTCATGTCCATGTTCAATCTTGCCATCTCCTGTTTGACACAACTTATTTGCCTTGATTCATGGACCTAACATTCCAGGTTCCTATGCAACATTGTTCTTTACAGCATGAGAGTTTACTTTCACCACCAGACACATCCACAGCTGAGCATCATTTCTGCTTCTTCATTCCTTTTGAAGCTATTAGTAGTTTCCCTCTACTCTTCCCCAGTGGCATACTTGACACCTTCCAATCTGGGGGATGCATCTTCCGGTGTCACACGATTCATGGGGTCTCGTGGCAAAAATACTGGAGTAGTTTACCATTCCCTCCTCAGTGGACGGTGATTTGTCAGAACTCCTCACTGTGACCTGTCTGTCGTGGGTGGCCCTGCATGGCATGGCTCATAACTTCACTGAGTCACGCACCCCCTTCGCCAGGACACGTCTGTGATGCATGAAGGAGATATAGTCAATATGCTGCCCCCAGCACACAGCCACACACAGGCTGGGAAGGGCCGTTTCCACCAAGGGTCTGGCTGGGTCCTGCCAGTGTCCAGGCCTCCCTTCCTGGTTCTTTTGACTTCAAGCTGGGCTCTGTGCTTCCTGGGAGGCTGGGAGTGGGAGAGGGAGCCGGCGCTTGACATGAGAAAGGCATTGGCATAAAATGGTGCTTTCCAGAGAAACTTCTATTTGAAATGACACTTATGATATATTTTAAGATTGTAAGGCTGAAAAATAAATTTGATGTTTGGAAATAAAGTGGCACTGGGCTCTGTAGCACACTAGAGGGATTCAGAAAGCAGAGCCCAGAGGGATTCAGGAAGAAGGGCTTGCTATAGGCATGCTATCCCGACTGCACTGGGCGGAACCTGGGACCCTTGTCTCCTGTAGGGTTTGTATTTAGGAAATACCTGTTTGGTGAAAGATTCCAGGTTTTGTTTTTTCCACTGGGGATTGGAGGAGAGATCATGGAATGGGGACAGTTGTGGCAAATGGTGCCCCAGGGATACTGCAGGGTGGAGTAGGGCAGCCTCCAGGTGGCATGTGAGGTGCCATGCAACCATGGTTCTGAGTGGACATGCCGAGAGGCGGTCATTGCCCTGACCAGGCTCTGTCAATGATCCAGCCTGATGAGGAGCTGTCGAATAAAGGAACATGGAAAGCAAGGCTCTAGCCAGGATCCTGGGCTGAAGGGAAGTTCTCACTAGCCTGCACGTGATCAGGAGCAGAGCACTGTGATAAGAGCTTGGCATCTGCTTGTCTGAGGCCCTCGGCAGTCAGGTTTGCTGGAGGTGGCTTTGTTCCCTAAACCCCCTCAGTACCCCCAGTGCTAAGGACAGAGGGCCCGTTTGTCTTTGGCCTTTGTTCATGGGGTCCACAGTGACCTGGTGTCCAGGCTGCTGAGCAAGGCACAGGAGCAGGTGGGGGCATGGGTGAGAGCCGGGGTTCTGTTGGAGTCCATCCCACCAGCTGTTTTCCAAAGACCGTCAGATTTGGGGGACACCTGGGAACAGGGAGCATCTGGATGGCGTCCTCCCACCCAGAACTAAAAACAGCCTTTTCCTCAGAAAACTTCTGCCCCGTTCTTGTATTATTTGCTTAATAGTTGACTTCTTTCTTGAAATATACTTTAAAAGAATGTTTTGTATTCCTATCAGTGTAATTTGCCATAAGTAGAAGGTGACTTTAAAATAAAAACCTAGGGCGAAACGTGTTTATCGGTGTACCGCATCCCATAATGTCATCTCATGGACCCTTGTCATGCTTTGGGAAACACCAGCTGAAAGAAAATCCCTCTCTCCTCTCTCTGTGTAAGGCCGGCCCCGCCTTGCGCCTTTCTGGGGCGGGGAGGAGGGGGTGCTGGCCTCCCTTGGAGGGAAAGTAGCCTCTAGATCCTGGTGAACAAGAATCCTGTCTCTCCACCTCTTCCGGTCGTGCAATTTGAGCCTCCCTGGCTGATTCCTAGGGCGGCCTGGTGCATTTTTAAAGGGGAAATTTTTGATTTGGAGCCAAGAAAGATATTCTTGCTGACATGGGGAAAAACTAGTGAGATTGGGTCAGATGAGAGCAGACCCTCTTGATCTCTGAGGAAGGCAGAGAACAGTTAGCAGTTTGTGCCTGTGTTTATAGGGCTCTTCCAAGGCCTTCCAGAGCTGGGGCCTCTCACTTGCTCAAGAGTGCCAGCCCCAAGTTCAGTTCAGTTCAGTCGCTCAGTTGTATCCAACTCTTTACAACCCCATGCACTGCAGCACACCAGGCTTCTCTGTCCATCACCAACTCCCAGAACATGCTCAAACTCATGTCCATTGAGTCAGTGATGCCACCCAACCATCTCATCCTCTGTCGTCCCCTTCTCCTCCTGCCTTCAGCCTTTCCAGAAACAGGGTCTTTGCCAATGAGTCAGTTCTTTGCCTCAGGTTGCCAAAGTATTGGAGCTTCAGCTTCAGCATCAGTCCTTTCAATGAATATTCAGGACTGATCTCCTTTAGGATTGACTGGTTTAATCTCCTTGCAGTCCAAGAGACTCTCAAGAGTCTTCTCCAACACCACAGTTCAAAAGCATCAATTCTTCGGCACTCAGCTTTCTTTATGGTCCAACTCTCACATCCATACGTGACTACTGGAAAAACTGTAGCTTTGACTAGATGAACCTTTGTTGGCAAAGTAATGTCTCTGCTTTTTAGTGTGCTATCTAGGTTTGTCATAGCTTTTTTTCCAAGGAGCAAGCGTCTTTTAATTTCATGGCAGCAGTCACCGTCTGCAGTGATTTTGGAACCCCCCAAAATAAAGTCTGTCACTGTTTCCACTGTTTCCACTCTTTCCCCATCTATTTGCCATGAAGTGATGGGACCTGATGCCATGATCTTTGTTTTCTGAATGTTGAGTTTTAGGCCAGCTTTTTCACTCTCCTCTTTCACTTTCATTAAGAGGCTCTTTAGTTCCTCTTCATTTTCTGCCATCAGGGTGGTGTCATCTGCATATCTGAGGTTATTGATATTTCTCCTGACAGTCGTGATTCCTGCTTGTGCTTCATCCAGCCTAGCATTTTACGTTATGTACTCTGCATATAAGTTAAATAAGCAAGGTGACAATATACAGCCTTGATGTACTCCTTTCCCAATTTGGAACCAGTCCGTTGTTCCATGTCCAGTTCTAACTGTTGCTTCTTGACCTGCATACATATAGGTTTCTCAGGAGGCAAGTAAAGCGTTCTGATATTCCCATCTCTTTAGGAATTTTCCAATTTGTTGTGATCCACACAGTCAAAGGCTTTGGCAGAATCAATAAAGCAGAAGTAGATGTTTTTCTGGAACTCTCTTTCTTTTTCTATGATCCAACAGATGTTGGCAGTTTGATCTCTGGTTCCTCTGGCTTTTCTGAATCTAGCTTGCACATCTGAAGTTCTTGGTTCATGTACTGTTGAAGCCTAGCTTGGAGAATTTTGAGCATTACTTTGCTAGCGTGTGAGATGAATACAATTGAGGGGTAGATTGAACATTCTTTGGCATTGCCTTTCTTTGGGATTGAAATGAAAACTGACCTTTTCTAGTCCTGTAGCCACTGCTGAGTTTTCCAAATTTGCTGGCATATTGAGTGCAATACTTTAGCAGGATCATCTTTTAGGATTTGAAGTAGCTCAGCTGGAATTCCATCACCTCGACTAGCTTTGTTTGTAGTGATGTTTCCTAAGGCTCACCTGACTTCGCATTTCAGGATGTCTGGCTGTAGGTGAGTGATCACACCATTGTGGTTTTCTAGGTCATGAAGGTCTTTTTTGTATAGTTCTTCTGCATATTCTTGTCACCTCTAATATCTTCTGCTTCTGTTAGGTCCAAACTGTTTCTGTCCTTTACTGTGCCCATATTTTTGTGAAATGTTTCCTTGTTATCTCTCATTTTCTTGAAAAGATCTCTAATCTTTTCCATTCTATTGTTTTCCTATATTTTTTGCATTGATCACTGAGGAAGGCTTTCTTATCTCTCCTTGCTGTTCTTTGGAACTCTGCATTCAGTTGGGTATATCTTTCCTTTTCTCCTTTGCCTTTTGCTTCTCTTCTCTGCAGCTATTTGTAAGGCTTCCTCAGTCAACCATTTTGCCTTTTTGCATTTCTTTTTCTTTGAGATGGTCTTGATCACTGCCTCCTGTACAATGTCACGAACCTCTGTCCATAATTCTTCAGACAGTCTGTCAGATCTAATTCCTTGAACCTATTTGCCATTTCCACTGTATAATTGTAAGAGATTTGATTTAACTCATACATGAATTGTCTAGTGGTTTTCCTTACTTTCTGCATTATAAGTCTGAATTTTGCAATGAGGAGTTCATGATCTGAACCACAGTCAGCTCCCAGTCTTGCTTTTGTAGAGCTTCTCCATCTTCAATTGGAAAGAATATAATCAATCTGATTTTGGTATTGACCTCTGGTGATGTCCAGTAGAGTCGTCTCCTGTGTTGTTGGAAGAGGGTGTTTGCTATGACCAGTGCATTCTCTTGGCAAAACTCTGTTAGCCTTTACCCTGCTTCATTTTGTACTCCAAGGCCAAACTTGCCTGTTACTCCAGGCATCTCTTGATTTCCTACTTTGGCAGTACTGTCCCCTTTGATGAAAAGGACATCTTTTTATGGTGTTAGTTCTAGATGGTCTTGTAGGTCATCACAGAACCAACTTCAACTTCAGCTTCTTTGGTATTTGGCATAGACTTGGGTTACTGTGATATTGAATGGTTTGCCTTGGAAATGAACAGATCATTCTGTCATTTTTGAGATTGCACCCAAGTACTGCATTTCGGGCTCTTTTGTTGACGATGAGGGCTACTGGACTTACAGATCTGGATTATCCCACTTGAGCCATGTGGTGTGGGGATCCAGGGTTTCTTCCCCCTCGGTGTTGTCACCATCCTGGGAACCAGTCATGTCCTGCCCCAGGCACCGTATTCTCCCTGACAAAGAAGGTGCTGGAGAGGGTCAGAACAGGCCAGCCCCTTGCCACGCCGACGATGGTCCAGATCTTCATATGTAAATCCCTTGAAGATCAGTAAGGAAAAGGTGACCGTTCAGTTTTCTTCTTTTATTTTTTACAATAATTTATTTATTTGTTGGCTGTGGCTGGGTCTTTGTTGCTGCATGGGCTTTTCTCTAGTTGCGGTAAGTGGGGGCTACCCTCTAGTTGGGATGCACGAGCTTCTCATCCCAGTGCCTTTCCTTGTTGTGAGCACAGGCCCTAGGTGCACAGGCTTCAGTAGTTGTAGCCTGTGGGCTCAGTAGTTTCAGCTTCCGGTCTCTAGAGCACAGGCTCAGTCGTTGTGGCACACAGGCTTAGCTGCTCTGTGGCCTGTGGGATCTTCCCAAACCAGGAATCAAACCCATGACTCCTGCATTGGCAGGCAGATTCTTTACCACTGAGCCAGCCACCAGGGAAGCCCAACATTCAGTTTTCTAAATAATGGAAGGAATAAATATGAGTAAATAAACATGTAATCGTGTTCAAACTTGCTAGTTAATGAGACAGCGAAATCCTGTTTGTTTTGCCTGCCAGACTCTCAGTCCAGTGGCTGACAGGCCTCATGGTAGACGGCTCAGGACCCTGGAAATCCTTGTGAGCTTTCTGGGGCCCGTTTGGCAGAACATTCCCTAAGATCAAAACTACTGTGCATATGATCAGGAATTCTAGGAATTTAGCCCAAAGATAGTAAAAAGGCATATGGGCACGGGTATCCATCATAACACGGAGGTGGAAGCAACCTAGATATCTAACAGTGTGAAGTGAGTTAAGTAAATTATAGGCTGTGGTCCTGCTCACACAGCCACTTACTTATTCAGTCATTCAACAGCTATACTGAAAATCTCCTGTGTTCCAGGCACTATTCCAGGCTCTGGGGGTTCTACAGTGAGCAGAACAGACAAAAGCTGGCCTAGCAGGAGGCAACAGAGGATAGAGGGATGCATAGATGGATGAAGGAATGGATACTGGTGAAGGAGTGTTCTTTCCCCAGGGAGCTCAGGACAGGTGTCCTTGAGGAGGAGACGTGAAGAAGCCTAAAGGAGAGAGAGCAAACTGTAGCCCTCTGGGCCAGGTGTTCCAGGCAGAAAAACCAGGGCTCAGCTGGTGGTCCTGCAGTGGGAGCTTGGCTGGTGGTCCCACAGGCAGCAAGGAGGCATACTGAGAACATGAGCCGAGACTCAGGAGCGAAAGGGAAGTGGATTGCCCTGGGAAGGTGGGGTCCGATCAGAGGAGTCCTGGGAGCCCATTTACATTGTTAAAGGGACACACTCTGGGGGTGAGGGCTGAAGCAGGGGCTCCAGCTCCACCACTGTCACCATGGACCAGGCAAGAGAAGGTGCACCAGGGGCGAGCCCTGGGGGAAGTGTCAGGTTCTTGTCATGGAGACAGTCGCGTAGACACGTATCTGTTGACCCGGAACGACACTCCAGCCCTCATCCTGGCCTGAGTGGGGCCGCTGGGACCTCTTCAGGTCTGTTGGGCTCCATGCATAGGTATGAAGTGGAAGAGACCAGTGAACACATGGATCCAGCTGCCTGGAAAGACTGGCTTTATCTGCTCAAACTGGACCTACCCAGAGTCCAGCAACACACAGCATTTCTACTCCTGGCTCTGTGCTTGACAGGGATGCATGCATGCACCCCAAAAGACCGCAGGAGAATGTCCTCAGCAGCACCATTCACGGTGGCCATGATCTGGAAACAACCAGAATGCCCGACAAGAGGGGGGAACATTCACCGGGTGGCACACTACCCTCGATGAGAAGGAGCAATTGGCCATGACTTACGGTGACTCATTGCTGGGGTCGGTCCACCCGTATGACATGGAGCAGCCGGGGAGGCCAGACTCAGAGGTCTTGTTGTTGATTCCATTTACATCAAGTTCAAAAACAGGAGAAGCTAACCCACAGTCTTGGAAGTCAGGCTTCCCTTGGGTGTGAAGACGGACGGGGCAGGGCCTCTGGGTGCTGGGCACAGAAACGCTCACTTTGTGACCGGCCATTGTGCCCAGCCCTTATGATTGTCCTTTTCTGTGTGTGTGTCAGACTTCAGTCAAAAGGTGACTTTTTTTTTTACAAAGTTTGAAAGTGAAAGTCACTCAGTCGTGTCCGACTCTTTGCGACCCCATGAACTATACAGTCCATGGAGTTCTCCAGGTCAGAATACTGGAGTGGATAGCCCTTCCCTTCTCCAGGGGATCGTTACAACCCAGGAATCGAACCCAGGTCTCCCGCATTGCGGGCAGATTCTTTACCAGCTGAGCCACAAGGTAAGAAGCCCAAGAATACTGGAATGGGTAGCCTATCCCTTCTCCAGCAAATCTTCCTACCTGAGGAATTGAACTGGGATCTGCTCCACTGCAGGTGGAAGTTAATTTTTATTTTAAAAATCTGTGTTTCTGTGTTTAAAAGTGTCTGAAAAAATGTTCAACAAAATATGTGATAGAGGTGATTTGGGGGGGAGAAGATTATGGGCGATTGTCATTCTTTTTTCTTTTGTGTAGAAAATGTCTAAAATCACATATATGTATATGCCAACTCTCTATATGTTGATGATTAGCAGTCTGAGGCAGCCAGCGCTTTGACAGCTGAGAGGATATAGTGCTTTATCCAGGAATTGATGTCAAGGAACTCAGAAACTCCAACTAATCGAGCATGTCAAGAATAAAAGGGAATATTTGTTAATTGAATGTCATGTTATGTCTTCAGTCACGCCTCATACAAGATAGGCAATTCAAAATTCCCAGTTACCCAATTAAAATGCTAATTATCTCGTAACTTGATAAGGCCACTCTCTCCGGGGGAGAAAGAGTGGCCTCTCCCTGATGCAGTCCTGCTTCCTGCCCCGACCACAGCCATCTTTGCAACCGCCCTTGCCTCTAGTCGGCGGGTTCTTCTTTTCCAAGGTCTCTGCACCCCAGGGGCCTCTTCCAGAGCGCCAGCTCCTGCTTTCCACTGGCCGGCCTCAGGCGCTGTCCCTGGGGTTGGTGGGCCATGTGTCCTGGCAGACGCGTTCCCACTCCATCTGGGCTCCCCGCACAGATGCGTCCAGAGCCCTGGAAGGCCCAGTGCAGCACCACCCACCACTGGTGTCTGGGGAGCAGAGGGCCTTGCCCCGCCCGGGCAGCTGCTGTCCTAGCGCCCCCATCACTGACAGACCTGAGGTTTAGAGCACTCCTTCAAGAGGTTCTCTGACCACAGCACGCCACCACGCTGACCTGCAGTTTTCCTCATCGGCAAGTCAGAAACCCTCTCCTCCCCCGGAAGGATAGTCGTAAACACCAAAGGCTACAGGAGGCTGGGCCTGTGCAGGGTCGTGGTGGGAAGGCAGCAGTGGCCGGTCAGGGCTTGTCCTCTGTCCTTGGTGGTGCTGCATTGGTGCCAGGAGAGGTCATAGCCTGCTGTTTGCTCTGTTATTGGAAGTTTAGGGGGGCTGCTTCTCAGCCTGCTGCTTGCAGTGTCTGACGGCTCCTGTGGACTGTTTTCAGATCCTGAGTTCCTCTTCAGTTGTGCATTGTGTACATGTACCTGTGTGTGAGTATATGTGTGGGTACATGTATTTACATGTATGTACACGTGTGTCCGTACATGTGTGCTCTCCTGCCTGGGTGGAGGTGCAGGCCACCAGTTTGGCTTTGTTGGTTTGGTTCCAGGTGTCACCGGTCAGTTTTTTGTTGATTTCCTGGCTTCAGGGTTTCCAAAAGCATGCAAGTCCTTCACTTTTGAACTTGAACCCTGTGGAGGACAGACCTATGCTGCGAATTCTGAGGAAACCTTCACTGTTTTCTCCCAGAGCCCAGGAACACTTCTGCATTGCATCCTGTGATGCTGGCGAATTTTCTCCAAGTCCATCCTTTCGCAGAGGGTGCATCCTTAGAGAAGGCAATGGCACCCCACTCCAGTACTCCTGCCTGGAAAATCCCATGGATGGAGGAGCCTGGTAGGCTGCAGTCCATGGGGTCGCTGAGGGTCAGACACGACTGAGCGACTTCACTTTCACTTTTCACTTTCATGCATTGGAGAAGGAAATGGCAACCTACTGCAGTGTTCTTGCCTGGAGAATCCCAGGGACGGGGGAGCCTGGTGGGCTGCCATCTATGGGGTCACACAGAGTCGGACCCAACTGAAGTGACTTAGCAGTAGCAGCATCCTTGCCCCACCCCCAGCGTTATGTCAGGGGAGAGCTCAGTTCTGGCCCCGAGCTCTGGTTGCCTGAGGTCTCCTTGCTGTCCCCATGTGGCAACGAATGCCAAGCCCTCCAGGCTCGCAAGACTGGCAGCTTCCTCTTCTGGCCTCACCTCCTTGCTTGTCCTGTGGACATGGCTCTGCTTGTCACATTTAATCTTCAGCTCTGCAAGTTGCAGGTTGGAGGGTTTCTGGCCGCAGACTCTGCCTTCATCTCATCGTGGCTCCGGAGGGGCTCGGTGGTAGCTCACAGCTGAATTCAGCCGTGGACGTGTATCATCAGCAGTCGGCCCCTCGGGTTCCGCGGCAGCTGGCCCCTCTTCAGCTCACAGTTTGCTGTCCTTTTGTAAAGATCGAGTGGGTCTTTACGGAGCATCTTCCGATTGCCACCTGGTCTGGGAGCCATCCGTGGGGACCAAGGTGGCTCTGTTGTTGCTGTGATCCGTCCTCCAGACCCGTTCCTGCCGAGCTCTGACCGGCCGTTCAGGAGCCTCATGTCAAGCCTGTAGCCCCAGTTTGGAGCATCCTCGCACCCCCAACCCTTGAAAATCAGAAAATTGTTAAGACTCGGGCCCTGGGCCACAGTGCCCAAGAATGTGGGCACCTTTGCGTGTCCACAGCCCAGGGCCGAGGTCCTGGGGAGAGGGGTCCCTGAGGGGTGTGAGCAAAAATAGGGCCCACTGTATCTCTTATGCCGCCAGAGCATGGGGTGGTTCTTGTGTCGCTTCAGACAAGTTCATCTGAAACTAGATCAGGTGCTGAAGTCCAGTGTGAAGGACCGAAGCCCTTTTGCGGGAGACTGGATTTCCAGCATTGGTGTTTGCAGCTCTTCTTGCGGGTGTGGGATCGTGTGACTGGCAGAGGCGACCTCGGCTGCAGTTAGCAGATGAGAACTGGGTCGGCCGCTCCTTAGTCTGGCCGTTCCTTAGTCTTCCGTGAGCTGTGCGTTTACTCTAAAAGGCTTTTTTACTTCAGTGGGAGCCCGAGTGTGCGATGAAGGCTGTTTCTATCGAGTAGATTACAGGGCAGGACAGTGCTCGCTGCTGAGAATGGGAGCAGGTAGGGAGCCAGTGCCACCCCGTCCCCCAGGCTGCTCTAGCAGGTTCTGGTTTGTTCATCTGCCGCCTTCTGCCTGTCCCTGTCTGTCCCCATCCCCCGGAGAGCAGCTGCTGCCCTCTGACCTGCTTCTGTCTGGGCAGGGCCTTGTCCCCCGGGGCTCAGGGAACCATGCGGCTCCGTGGCTGGTCAGCATCCCCCAGTCTCTGGGGGGCAGCTGCACGGAGTCCCGGTGTCTGAGGCCCCAGCATCTTGGCAGGCCGTGTGGAGCTGCCGTGGGGCCCAGGCTTGGCCCAGCTGTCCTGTGGCCTGGTAACTGAGGCTGAGGTTGGCGGCAGCTGCCTGGGCGCTCCCACCATGACTGCGGGGGCGGCTGGTACCTCACACGGCTTTCCTCACCTCCCTGGCAGTTCCTGGATTCTTTTGTGTTGAGGAAATATTTCACTTGCAGATACCCAATTATCCTGTGAGATTTGTAAAGCAAGTCTGAAAGCTGACTGAATAGAGCAGAACCCTTCCTGCATAACAACTATTTTATACCCAATCATAACAATTACACATAATTTGTGTTTACAGTGCCTGAAGATTAGACTCCTCCGTACAGACGTTCTCTTAAACAGGCCCAGAACATGCAGGGCAGAACTGCCACTTAGCATGCCCGCAGGCGGCCTTGGGGCTCTGAGCACAGCCCTGTGGTCTCCCCAGCACTGGTGGTCAGTGGGTGGGGTGGGGTCTGCCTGGACCTGCTTCTCAACTAGGGCCATCCAGAAGGCTGGGCCCAAGCTCTGGCGAGGCCTCAGGGAGGGGGCGAGGGTAGCCCCCCAGTACCGCCCCCTTCCCCAGCTGGGTTCTGCAGAGGCAGGGCCCTTGGCGCACTGAGGCCCCTGCCCAGACAGTTTCTCACCCGCTCAGGTCCTGGGGTGTGTGGTGAGCGGAAGGGGCAGGGGCCTGGCCTCTGCAGAGCCCTGGGCAGCATGGTCTCCCGAGGGTTTCAAACACTGCTCACGTTTGTCGATGTGGCGAATTCGGTGCACCAGTCACCCCCAGGGTCTTCCCCAGGTGGACAGGGTGAGCCTGGCTCACCCTCTGACCTCCCTCACCCTCCACTCCTGCACTTGCTGGGCTCTGCTGACAGCCGAGCTCCCAGAGGCCTCCACTGGCTCTGAATGTGTCTGGGCGCAGCCTGGAGGCAGGCTCCCAGTTGCCAGCGACCTGCCCTGGGCGCTCATCTTCCCTCCAGACCTTGCTCCTGGCCTCCCCAGCTCAGAGAGGGAGCTTATCTAGGGGACCAATTGGTCGGTGCCTGCCCCCAGACTCTGCCTCTCTTCGCCTC
>SJXQ01008536.1:577152-591896 GCA_006408695.1 Aepyceros melampus | reverse complement strand
ATCTCCCATCCCATCTCCCGCTGGCGGCTCCTCCTGGGGCCGGCCTTCCTCGCCCCCTCCACACTGGCAGCTCTCAGCATGTGGGGACCAGGCCATGACCTCAGACTGTGATGGCTTCTGTGTGCAGGGTGTGTGGAGGGAGCTATATCAGGGCAGGAGGCTGTGGTTGTGTTTGTGTGTGTGGCTGTGTGTGCATGCGTGTGTGTGTGTGGTTGTGCGTGAGCGTGTGGCTGTGTGGGAACAGCACAGCCGTGGTTGGGTCTGGGGCTCTGCCATGGGGGCTGTTACTGTAGGTGTGTTTATGTGTGACGTGTGGCTGGGGGTAGGGGGTTCTGTGTGTGTGTGTGTGTGTGTGTGTGTGTGTGACCTGCACTTGGCTGGTGTGCTTGCAGGCCCGGGGTAGAAGTGACCATGTATATGGGGCAGCTCATAGCCAGAGCATGCGGGCCTGTGTGTCTTTGAGGGACACGTCCTGACTGTGGGGCCCCCAGTCCCCCAGGCTCACCCCATCTCATCTCCCTGTGTTCTCCCCTGGGGTCAGAGGGTCAGGCCTCTGCCCAGCCGGGATGGAGCCCGGCAGCTCTGCTGGCATGCACATCCTTGACACATGAATAATACATGTGAACATCTCAGTCCTTGGAAATGTTCTTCTCTGGTGGATAGAGAGAAAAATCATTATTTCTACTTTTATGATTCCTGAGACTCCTGAACGGGGCCATAAATATTATACCCAGGTGGTTGGTTTTTTTTTTTCCTTTGGACAGACTTAAAAGTCCTTTTTTCTTAAAGGTATCGCTCATCAGGGAAGCGCTCTCAAGCTGCGGAGTGGGGAGCCGCTGGCTCACTGGCTGTGGCCCTGGCCCGGCCCGGCCAATCTCCATGCAGCCCCGATACAGTCCTGGCCCTTCCCACTGGGCCTCCCCTCCCCCTTTAGCCACCAAGACACCCGGCTTCCTTGGGGTCCCTTCCCTTGGCCTGCAGGCCCTTGCTTCCACATCAGGCCCACATCCTCAGCCCCAAGGGCACCTACCTGAGCAGCACTCAGCTGAGGTGGCCCCGTCCTGAGCCCAGAGGCCAGCCGCCAGCTTTGTGGCTACAGGACGCCAGGGCCACTGTGCCCCTTACCGCATCTCAGGCTATGGGCCGGGTCCACCTGGCCCTAGACCTCTGCTGCAAGGTGGATGGTACTGCTCATGGGGCAGGAGGTTGGGGCGCCAGCCCCTGGGGCCTGCTGGGTGAGAATGGGCCCTTGACCTGCCCCTGATACTTCACAGTGGTGAGAACTCAGCCGTGCTGCACTACGGACATGCCGGGGCCCCCAACGACAAGACCATCCAAGACGGAGACATGTGGTGAGTGGGGTCGGCCCCCAGCTGCCCTGGCTGGCGTGTGAGTGGCGGGGCCCACGGACCCAACCCCAGGCGTGGCTGATGGGGGCCCCTCGGTCTCAGCCCGGGAGGCTGGCCACAGCACGGCCCCTGGGCCTGCTCTGGGTCTAGACTTCTCTGCCAAAGCTTTGTCCTCCGTATCGTCTCCTCTCTAAGACCAAGGAGGCCCTGAGAGGGGAGCGGGGGCCAAGTGCTGTGAGGGTAAGGCCCCACCTCAGAGGAGGACCTGCCCTGTGACCCAGCACCCGCCACGCTCGCGTCTCCGGCTTGGTGCTGGGGGCGTGGGCACTTCAGTTTGGAGCAAGGGAGACCCTTAGGGAGTCCCCCGCCCTCTGAACCTGCCTCACGACTCCTTGGCACAAGCAGTCACTCATTCAGGAGGTTAGAGGGGGTGCTTGGCACTCAGGACTGTTGGTCCACTTGCTCACCGCTCCTCACGGATTCCTGACTGAGCAGATGTGGGCTGGACCCACAGCCTCAAACCCTCCCGTGGTTCTGCTTCCAGACCCCCAGTGTGTAGGGCTCCCACTGGGCATACACTCCTCTACTCTGGGTGGCCCCTCTGGCCTTGGCAGGGACCAAGGGCACCCTACTGACCTGGAGCGTCCCTGTCCTCAGCTCATGGGCACTTGTATTCCCCGCCTGTACTCTCCACCACCCAGACATCGGGAAGGGCCAGTCCAGGCTGCCAGAGGCTGAGAGCTGCCCAGAGGCCACAAGTTCCATGGGGCCTCCTGTCTTGTCCTTGAGACATCTCGCTATAACCACCAACCCGCAGGTGTGGGCCGGAGAGCTGGTGCACACTGACCTCAGTTCAGTTCAGTCACTCAATCATGTCCGACTTTCTGCGACCCCATGGACTGCCGCGTGCCAGGCCTTCCTGTCCATCACCAACTCCCGGAGTTCACCCAAACTTAAGTCCATTGAGTCGGTGATGCCATCCACCATCTCATCCTCTGTCGTCCCCTTCTCCTCCTGCCTTCAATCTTTCCCAGCATCAGGGTCTTTTCCAATGAGGCAGTTCTTTGCATCAAGTGGCACATTGCCCTATCTGGTCCTTTGGTCCTTTCTCTCTTGCTGCTAAGGCAGCTGGCCCCTCCCCACCACTTCCCACCAGCACCTCATCCACCTCGGTTTGCAAGTGCCCCCCTGCAAGGCTTTGGCCCCACGCTGGTATTCCGGTCATGGCTGCATGCTGGCCAGGACCCAGCCTCAGGCTGGGAGTTGGGGAACCTGCACACCAGGAGCCCTCGCCCACAGCCATCAGGGGATGTGAGCCGAGAAACACCCCATTCCGAGCTGTCACTGCCCAGTGTTCTCAGAAACCCACCCAAGCCCAGGGTGCCCCAGCGCCACTGGCTGCGGTGTCTACTCGCCTGGGGTCAGTAGCTGGATGGGATGTTCTGGCTCGGGACCCTGTTGGCAGGGTCAGCTGCCCCCGTCAGGCTTCTGGGAGGAAGCAAAGCCTCCAGGTTCCCTCTCTGAACCTCAGTTTACTGTCTGTCGGTGGAGATGGCATGTAGGACTTGACCCTGCACGGGGTGGTGGTGGGGGCATGTCAGGACCACAAGGGCTGGTAGACACACGCTCCCAGGGGCCTGAGCCCACAGACAGGGACAGGAGCACGCAGAGGGGGACACCAGCGTGGTCACAAAGGTCACTGCCACCCTGCTCACTGCTGACTCCACCCCCAGAGAGTCTAAAGCCCTTCCTGGCGTGGGTCTAGGGCGTGCAGCAACCTGGATGGGGTTCTGACCCTGCCTGACGCAAGGTACCGCTCGTGATGTAGATTCGCTCACTCTGATCCCATGAAGACGGTGTCTCCCCCTCCCCCCACCACGTGTAGCAGAGCCACTGAGACACAAGGAGCGTCCAGGTGCAAAGCCGGAGGGATTTGGGGAGAGGTCAGCTGCCTCCAGCTTGACTCAGCTGGAGACTAAGGAAACGGGGCGGGGGGCCTGCCCTCTGGGTCAACACTGGTGGCCCCAAAGGGAGACCAACTGGTGTGTCTTCAGGGACTCAGGCCTCCTAGAACATGACCTAATGCTTTTGACTCTGCGGCCTGTTCTGGCCTAGCCAGGACGTGGGAACCCAGTCCCCAGGCGGGCAGAGCCCGGTCACACGAGCAGCCACAGCTGTCCCTGTGGAGGGTCCTGCGCCAGGGCCATGTGGCTCCGAGTCTGTCTTCTCTGTGAGTTCACACAGCCCAGAGGAAGTGGTTGCTTCTCCTCTCTCTCCCTCTGTCCCGAGAGAGTCCTCACCCATGAGAGGCTTGTTCCAGCTGTGTTCTGGGGGCGCGTGGCGCACTGGGCCTGGCTGACTAGGGGCACCGTGCATCAGGCCTCCATGTGTCCAGACGCTGTGTCCCCAACCCTCCTGGGCAGCATGCGGCACCCGAGTCGCCTGCCACTCGAGAGTCCCGAGTGATCCAGAGAATCCCACGGATGTTAATGCCAAGCCCAAATGGGCGATTTTATTTTTCTAGTGCTAACTTTGAAATGTAGCCAGTAGAATAATTATGAGTTTATTATAGTCAATTTATTATGCAGCATTTAGAACAACATGTTTTGTTGATTACTGCTACTGCCAGATTGCTGGCAGCATTTATAATCCATTGTTTTATTGAAATTGATCTGCCGAGCGCCTACTGTGTTCGGTAAATAATAAATCACTCTGTTATCCCAACATAAAAGTCACAGCACTTCATCACAAGGTACAAAACCAAAATATGAGCCTGGTGTAGAATATTTCCCGAACCCGAGTGTCTCTCTCAGCCGTGACTGTGCTCCAGGTGTCCTTCATGTGCGCTCTGGGTCTCAGTTCCTTGATGTCAGGCAAAAACGCCCCAGAGATATTTAACATTTAGGAATGGGGCTGTTTGGGGGCCAGCAGCTGATCCAGGGCAGTCAGACTCTGCTGGAGAAGGTGGGGAGTGGATGCCGAAGGGCATTCCTCTCCCTCCAGCCCCAAATGTGTGGTGATGAGCACAGAAGGTCCCTGGTTCAAATCCCTGCTCCCCCCCCCAGCTGAATGATCACCCCTCTGAGCCTCAGTTTCTCCATCCGTCTTTGTGAGTGAGAGCACCCAGCTCCGGGAGGACTCACTGATCATAAAGGTGAGCAAGGAGCCTGCACAGAGGCCCCTGGTGGGATTGCTGCTACACATCAGAATTCCCAGAGCCAGCAGGGCGCCTGTGTCCCGAGGCCCGCCTCCCAGCAGCGCTTCCAGACAGAGACTGGAGGCAAGAGGCCCCAGCGGAGCACAAGACGGGCCGGGTTTATTCACACAGCTCTCAGCCACATGGTTGCCTGCTCTGTGTTTTCAGCCCCTGAACTATCCTCGAGGCGTGTGCCATGTGGGGCGTGTAGCTGGCCAGGGCCACATTCCACTCCTCTGTCCTTCCAATACCAGGTGCTGCCTGGAAGCTGGGCTAGGAAATCGGGGCCTGTACGTTAGACGCGCTGGTTCTTACTGCATGTCAGACGTATCACCCAAGAGCTGAGAAGGGGATTTTGAGGACCACTCCTGACAGCACACCAGCCCCACCCACCCCCGTTTATCTCAGCTGGATGCTGCCAGACTTGCTCTGCGTGGATCCGAGGGTGTGGGGGAGACAATGACTGAACTTTGATGCAGCCTCGGGTCCCCACGGGCCTCCCTCTTGGCTGGTTCAGAGGCGCACAGCCTCCTGTGGGGCCACCCGGGGCTTTGCTGTCGCCTCTGAGAGGCCTTCTCCTGCTGTGGCCCTCAGGGCTCACCATGAACCTCATCACCAAGTCGCTGCCCTCCTAAGCCTTTAGTTGCTTTCTGTTTTTGTTTTAAGGCAAAAGCAAGCAGACCTTCTAAAACACGGTCCCAGAAGTGTGGTATGCTTCTGATGAATACCCTTCCCAAGCTCACACAGGGGGCCGTGTCTGAAGCCATCAGAAGCCTTCCTGAGTGGAAGCCCCGGAGGACCCCTCCCCGCCAGATCAGCCCCGAGCCTGTGGCAGTGAGGCCATCATCCTCACCATGCTCATCGTCCTGGGCTGTGGCCGAGGTCGTTGTCATCTGGGTCTTCAAGCACTGCCCCGTCCTCCCAGAACCCGCCTGGGCTTTCCCTCCCAGAGTCTCCTGGTAGGTGGAGACGCCCAGGGCTAGTGCCCTGCCCATGGGCCAGGAGCGCCACTGTCCCCAAGGAAGCTGTGTACCCACACTTGGACCCTATCTTGTCCTGGACTCCCCACCTCCCCCTGGGCGCAGCAGGCACACCCCCGGGGGCCGGGTGGGGAGGGTCCAGGGCCTGCCTCCACTGGGCTCTGATTTGAAAAACAGCTGGGACACCCCTTCCTCACCTGCCACTGCCTCCCTCTCCCACCATTTTATCAGGTGGAAGGGGGCCGGTTCCTGGGGTAGGGAGCCCGCTGGCCGCCCTCAGAACCTTCTAGATGCCCCAGGCAAGCGTGCTCGGGCCTGGGTTGCCCAGCTGCAGGCAGGATGTGGCTGGTGAGTGGCAAGCTGGACCTCCCAGCACTGGCCAGAAGAGGGCAGCGTTGTTTCAGGACATGCCAGCCGGCCAGGCTCATCCCTGCTGGCTGTGTTCTGTGTTCTGGGGCCTGGGAGCCGGTGGCCGTCCCGGTTAGCTGGGGAGAGGCCTGTCCCAGCCCCACTCAGCAGCCACTCAGCGTGCTAAGTCGCTTCAAACATGTCCAATTCTTTGCGACCCCGTGGACTGTATAGCCCACCAGGCTCCTCTGTCTGTGGGATTCTCCAGGCAAGAACACTGGAGTGGGTTGTCTGCCTTGCTCTCCAGTTATTCCCCTGATCATTCCACAGGTTTGATGTGGACTAGACATTAGTTTCGGAGAAGGCACTGGCACCCCACGCCAGTACCCTTGCCTGGAAAATCCCATGGGTGGAGGAGCCTGGTAGGCTGCAGTTGATGGGGTCGAAAAGAGTTGGACACGACTGAGCGACTTCCCTTTCACTTTTCACTTTCATGCATTGGAGAAGGAAATGGCAACCCACTCCAGTGTTCTTGCCTGGAGAATCCCAGGGACGAGGGAGCCTGGCGGGCTGCCGTCTGTGGGGTCGCACAGAGTCAGACACGATTGAAGTGACTTAGCAGATGTTAGTTTAAACTGCTTGGGGAACTACCCCCCCCCCACCTGCCCCTCCATCACACCGTGCCTGGGGCTACACCTGCATCTCCATCACAGACATCCGCCCCCTCCCCACATGCTTTGGGGTGCCTGCTGCTCTCTTGGGGCCTGAACAGTCCTTTGGCACTTCTGGGGCTCCTCTGGCAGGAGTGGGAACAGTTTTGCCTGTTCCTGGGGACCCCTCGGTCTGATACCTGTCTGGCATTTGTGTGCTGCTTCCTGGGGGCAGACAAGTCATGCCTGGGTCTCCTGCCCAGCTAGCAGAGGGGCTGCAATGAGGGGTCCCCAAGTCCTCCCTTGTCTTGGTGCCTGAAGCCTTGGTCAGCTTTAGAGAAAAAGTGTTTCCTCCAAGCCCAGCCCAGGGCACCACTCCCCCGACTTTGCTGTCTCCTTAGAGGACACCTCTGGAGAAGGAAATGGCAACCCACTCCAGTATTCTTGCCTGGAGAATCCCATGGACAGAGGAGCCTGGTGGGCTATACAGTCACCAGCCAGCCCCATCCTGAGGAGTTGATGGTCTTTGGGACATGCCCCAGTCCTGGGAGCAAGAGAACATTCTCAGAAGGGCACAGGCCCTGGTCAGCTATCTGTCCAGACCAGTGGCCGTGGCCTTCAACCTGCCGTCTGGGTTGAAGCAGCTTTGCGTTCTAACCCAGTACCACACAAGCAGATACGCCTGGGCAGTAAGCAAGCGCCCGCGCCGTGGGGTCCGCCCGGGCTATCTGCTTACGCCGTTGCCCCCGCATCCCACATGGTTGACGTCACAGCCCACAGCGTGGAAGCACCAGTCCAGTCAGCCGGGGTGCTCACAGACACCATGGGACACTGCTTACCAAAAAGTGGAACGAAGCATGTGCTGTGTGCGTGACACCGACTCACTGCCGCCCCGGCCGCGGGGAGGCTGCTGCCTGTGGCGGCAGCAGGCCCCGGGGTCGCAGCCACACATGGGGCCAGGGACCACGTCCTTCCTGGGGTCGTGGCCCACACTGGGGCTCTGCGTCTCCCCACATCCTCCGCAGCAAGGTGACAGCAGTTCCATCCAGACACACGGGAGGCCTGCACACGTGCCGACTCTTGGCTCAGGGCTCCTGGGGCTGGTTGCCTGGGTGACTTCCTTGGGCCCCACAGGAGCAGCTGTCCCGTGGCTAGGAGGGGGAGCAGGGAGGCCCAGAAGGCAGTGGGAAGAGGTCCGCTTGGGGAGTCAGCCCCAGGGCTCCAAGCGGAGGCCTTCATTCCACGGCTCGGCACCGCACAGAAGGTCTGGCTGGGAGCCGGTGGGTGACCTGTGGGCCTTGTGTGGCCACCACCAGCGGGAAAGTCACCAGTTCACCTTCCTCTCTGTCTCGGACTGAGGTCTGGAGGGGAAGCAGGAGATTTCCTGCAGCTCAGAAATCCCCTAGCCTGGTCCAGAACGCCGACGGGCGGGTGCACGTTGGGGTCTGAAATGGTGCGCTGCGGTGAATAGATCTGAGTTGGTGCACACGTGTGGGCGCGTGTGTACCGTGCCTTTCTGGGGTGAGAGGTCGCTGAGAGCGAGGCCACAGCCCTGGGCAGTAAACCAGAGCTGCAGCCTGTATACACCGTGACCTTGCCTTAAAGACCAGAGTCCCCCCCAAACTCTTCCCAGGCCTCATATCAGAGGCTGCACCATCTCGTAGGCCTTCTGCCTGCGGTGGGGCGTTGGGCGGAGGGGATGGAGGGGACCTGAGGAGGGCCTGGGTGGGCTGGTGGTGGCAGGTAGCCTGGGCCCGAAGTTGCCCGGGAGGAGCCAACGGAAGACAGAACCTCTCCTCCAAGCCAGAAATAGAACCAGATGAACACATGTGAGGAATGAGCCACCAGCATATTGCTTGGAGATGTGTAATACCTCCCCAGATGGCTTAGATTATCACACGCGTTCACTCGGCCAGAGATGGTAGGGTCCCCGGTGGGTGTCCCCAGGCAGCTGGGAGGAGGGCTCCTCGTGTTCTCTGTTGAGCCAAAGTATGAGCGAATTCTCCGTCATCAGCCTGCGTTCAGAGGACGGACGGAGTGGACACAGAGGAGCCGGGGGAGATGATTTATAAAAGCGATGGCTTTCATCCTGGATTCCAGAATGACTTGAAATCTGAATAACTAATACATGTAGGAACTCTCTGAGGGAGATTTAAAAAAATAAAAAGAGGCAGAGAAAGATAGGGAACTGAGAGCACAAAAATAGACGTCAACCCCTTGCCTGAGCATCGCTGGGCAGGATGGAGCTGGGTGTACACTTCCTTCTCCAGAAAGTGGATGATTTTTAAAAAATACAGCCGAAGGTTTCTAGAAGCTAAACAATAAAGCCAGACTGGCCGCGGAGCTCACCCCCGCCTCCCATGTTTTTGTTTTTGAGAACTTGGTCAGGAGTCCTGCCTGCCCCGGGGAAGGGGCCTGTTTTCACTGCTCCGGATGACTCCAGCATTTGGTCTGCTCTTGTGGGCTTCCTGGCTTTTTAAATAGTTTAATTTTTGTTTTCCTTTGAGTCCTGCACAGCCCCATAGAACTTTCTGCCTGGGGGCTGCTGCTGCAGGTCTCTTTCTGATGTGGTGGCCCCCAGGAATCGGTCCCCATGCCCCTGGCTCTGTCCCGTCTGCTCAGGCCATTCCTGGTCCTTCTGAATCAACAAACCACAGACCATTTTCCTTTGTTGCCTCCGAGGACCCCAAGTAAGAATGCTCTGCTCCCCGGGTGAAGCTGGACCACGGCCCCACGCGGTTCCACTCCCAGTCCTGCCTGCGCGCTGGCTGCGGAGGACGCGAACCCACAGCAGTGGCGGCAGCCACATGGTAAAAGTGGGAAAACCCTGAGGCGCTTGAGGCCAAGTGCCGGAGCGAGGACAGGAGAGCCCGTCTCTGGGCTCTGAGCTGCTGGCCCCGACTTGAGACTTTGCCAGGCCAGTGTTCAGAGCCTCGGTTCCCTGCAGTTTGGGGTTCTGCTGTGCTCCGCCCTCCTGGCCAGCTGGTGGGAAGAGGAATGTGCTCGGGGGCATGAGTAAACCTGCAGACAGCTGTCACCCCAACCCCCTGGTGCACCAGAGCGTCCTGGGGAGCAGATGCTGGGCGTGTCTGCTGAGGCCTCTCGCCCTGGATCCTTGGCTCCCACACCCGGGCTGGGCGGGTCCCCTCTAGTGAGCCCCGAGTCCCCCACACACACACACTGGCCCACCCCAGAGTGGGTCCCCAAGAGTCTCTGACCTTGGCCCAATCCGAGTCCCTCTGCTGCTCTGGAGGGCTCTCCGAACCACCTGAGTTGTTATCCAGGGCTGCTTGCACTGTTGACACTGTTTATGGTGTTTTGCAGTTAGAAAGAGACAGGAGATTAAAACGTGCCCAACTGGGGACTTCGACTTTCAGCAGAGCGTCTTGAGATCTCGAGCATTCGTGATCTTCCTTTAGAAACAATTCTGTTTCTGTGGATTTCCTGTTGCTGCCATCAGGCCACATGGCCGGCCCCTGGCTCCACCTGTAGGGCCAGTTGCTCGGGGTGGAGGTCCCCTGAGGCAGGCACGCAGGCAGCTCCTGGAATGCAGGTTGAGCCGTCGTGTTTACCATTGAAATTTGAGGGTTTCAAAAAAATAATTTTATTTCTTTATTTTTGGCTGCGCTGGGTCTTCATTGCTTTGTGGGCTTTTCTCAAGTTGTCACAAGCAGGGTCTACTCTCTAGTTGCTATACGAGGACTTCTCATTGTGGTGGCTTCTCTTGTTTCAGAGCATGGGCTCTAGGGCACATCGACTTAGGTAGTTGCGACTCCTGCATTCTAGAGCACAGACTCAGTAGTCGTGGCGCACAGGCTTAGCTGCTCCGAGGCATGTGGGATCTTCCCAGACCAGGGGTTGTACCCATGTCTCCTGCGTTGGCAGGCAGACTCTTCACCACTGAGCTATCAGGGAAGCTCAAACTTGGGGTTTGAGAGGCTCTTTGCATGGCAGGTGTGGCTCTGCCTTGGGGCTCCCATTTTCCAACAGTGGCTGCAGACTGCTTCCCACGGGGCGGAGCCAGGCACAGAGAGGGCAGCGCCACCCCCGCCACCCCTCCCGTCTCCTGGTCCCTAGTTCCGAAGGTACAGCAGGGGCCTGGGCCTGAGGCTGAACTGTTGTTCCCCAGTCTGCTTGTCACCATCAGCATAATGACTTGACCCTGACCCCATGATGGTCCAGCTCTGGGCCCACTGTCCAGCGTCCTGCTGGTGTGGGGACAGGACAGGGAGGCTGCTCGTTCTGGGCACCCCACTCCTCTCTGTGGGTGCCCTGGTGACAGCCAAGCTTGGACCCAGCAACCCCTCCCTCATTTTGTCTTATCTCCATGTGAAGGGTACATGAGGCAGGATCCTCACCTGCCCTTGATAGTAGGGCCAGGCGGCGAGGGTGTGGGAGCCTGGCTCCGCGCACTCTGGCCCAGCCCCGCGGCTCGGGGCCCTGTCATGGGGTGTCCAGAGGGCAGCCCAGCGGCCCGGCCTCCTGACTCAGCAGCCTACTGTCTGTCCCAGCGCCGCCCTGCCTCTGCTGGCAGGGGCTCCCAGCTCCCGCTTCCCCCTTGCTCCCACACTCTCCACACCCGCCTCGTGCCTCCTGGCCTCTGCTCTGTGACCCAGGGGTGCTGGGGGCCAGGCAGCCCCCAGGTCGGGGACTTGGCTGGCCACGCCCTGGCAGAGCACACTGGCCCCCATCACCACCCAGCAAGGAGAGGACCACGCTCCTTGGTCCAAGGGGACCGCAGAACTCGAGCAGAGCCGTTGGCTGGGTTCCCGCTGGGGCCCGTGGGGCGGTGAGGGCCGGGCACCGCGCCTCAGCCCACGCCTTCCGTCAGGCAGGTGCCTCTGTCCTGAGGTCCCAGCTGGCTCCCATGAGCATTGCCCTGTGGGTGCAGGGTGGCCCCTGGGGGCGGTGGTGCAGTCAGAGTGCCTGTGTGGAGGCCAGGTGGCAGGTGGGGGCCTGGGGACACCTCCGCGCCTCCCTCAGGGAGTCCCACAGCCAGGCATCCTGGGGCCTGGCTGGCAGGGGCCGTGAGGGCAGCCACGTTCCCCCCAACCTTCCTGCTCCGGAGCAGGAGCCTCCCGAGGTGCCCCTGGGTCCTTTACTGCTTGCGCACCATGAGGAGACAGCGGATAGGAGGGCCCCACACTGCTCTCTGACAGGCCGTGTTGCAAGAAGTCTCTGGTTCAGCGGCCTTAAGTGCCGGGCAGGAGGGAAGCGTGGCTGAGGGGGTGCAGGTGCCCCCGGGCGTCCCACCGGCCTCATGCCCCACTCTCCTGGCAGCGTGTTCGACATGGGCGGTGAATATTACTGCTTCGCTTCTGACATCACGTGCTCCTTCCCTGCCAACGGCAAGTTCACCCCAGACCAGAAGGCCATCTATGAGGCGGTGCTGCGGAGCTGCCGGGCCGTCATGAGCGCCATGAAGCCAGGTGAGGGCAGGGGCGGGGCCTGGGGGGAGGACCACCTGGCGTGGGGATGCCGGTGGCCCGGGGGCAGGGCACCTCTGAGAAGCAGGGCCGTGCTCTGCAGCACCCTGAATCTGTCCCCTCCTCTCATGCTCAGTAAGGCTCCAGATGCTAGCAGGTCCCCAGCGTCAGTCCTGGGAAAGGGGGCTGGCCACCAAGCAAAGACACGGGGAGGAGGGGTTTGGGGAGCTCAGCCCGAGGCCAGCCCCCATCCCCTGCGACCTCCTCCTCCTGCACGTCTCCCTGTCCACACTGGCCGCTGGGATGTCAGCATGTCCTCTGCCCTGTCGCACAGCAGCGGCTGCTCCAGCGAGGGCTTGGCAGTATGGACACTCGCCTCTGGCTGGGCGTGGAGCACCCTCACTTGCGGCTGCGACCGGGTGGGCAGGAGCTGAGTGTCTCTCCGCTGTGTGGGGAGTGATGAGCAGAGCCTGTGGGGCCATCTGAGGACCTGGCCTGACAGGCCTTGAAGGCTGGACTCTGAGTTCATACCAGCATCAGGGGGACTGTGGCAGTCAGACTTGTATTTCTCCATGGAACTTTTACAGTCAGTCCCCAACACACAAACCTTCAAGTCGTGAGCTCTCAAAGATGCCGGTGTGCGTGCACACGTCCAGTCACTCAAATTAGTTCACGTGTCTGGCATGGTCTGTAAAAGTCAGGTACCTGGGCTAACTTGGTTGGACTTCATGAACACGTCAGAACTGAACTCTTCGTATGTAGGAAATTTACTGCATTTACAAAGGGAAAAAGAAGAAAGGATCCTGAGCCCCTAAACTGTAAAGGCCCCTGAGTGTGGCCCCTTGAGGGCCCAGAATCTGACGGCTCGGCCTGGAGTCCCTGCCACCCCGTGTCCAGTTGCTGCTGGCCAGGTGATGCTTGTGAGGGTTCGTCAGTGGCTGCCACTTTCAGAGGAGGTAAACTGCGAGCAGGGCTTTCCAGATGCCCCCATCCAGTGCTGGGGCCACCAGAGGCCAGGGAGCCAGCGATGGGTGACGGGCCCACACTCTCACTTGTCCAGCGGGAACAAAGCCTGGTGATCAGATGAGTACAAAGATGAGGAACTCAGATACACCCGAGGAAGGAGCCGAGGAAGGAAGCCTGAAAGCTCAGCTCGGGACAGGCGACAGCATCCACAGGACTGGCCTGGTATAGCAGCTGCAGAAGAAAACAGCATCTTGCGCTAACTGTTTAAAAAGCAGCAGTTCTCTCTAGGTAGGGATTAATGTGGACACTTCCAGGGCAGACTGTTGCATAAAGACAGAGCAGTGCAGGAGGGGGTGAATTCACAAAAGATGATAAAGAGGGTGAGGGCAGTGAGAACATGGATTCACAAGTGCTTGTAAATCCACGGGGGGAGGGGCAGGAAGGGAGCCAGACAGACGGGTGGGGCGCGGCGAGGAGGGAGGGTGCTCACCGGGAGCCTTTTATGCTTTGTGACCTTGAAACCCCGGTACATGGCACCTGTTATCTGTAAAACTCCGCCTGTGTGGAGCTGTCACCCCGAGTAAGGGGCACCATCTTCTCCTCCCCTGATATCCTTGCATTACCCCAGGGAGAGAAGAAGTAGAAGGTTCTGTTCAGCTTTGAACATCGATTGTTTAAGTGATAAGCGCTTCACGTGCAGCAAAGGGTTTGGGCCGGTGAGAGCGCATGGAGGTGCATGGCCCCAAGACCCTGGTGCGCCCACAGCCCATGGCAGATCCCTCCAGGAGCATAGAGGGCCCTGCGTGGCCCGAGTCTGGCTCCAGGCTGTGGTACAGAGGGTGGAAGGCTGCTGCCAGATTCCACACTGGAGACTGGGGCAGGCAGTGAGGCTGAGGCAAGGCGGTGGTTGCAGGGGAAGGTTGGCGGGATGTTGAGCAGGTAGGGATTTGGAAGGACAGTGTCTCCTCTGGGGTTCTTTGCTTACCTGGGAGCTCCAGGCTTCACACTCCTGGCCCTGCTTAGACCCATACCTGTGCTAGGATGGGGCGGGGGAGACCCCACCCACCCACAGGCAAACCTGCTGGGTCCTGGGCAGTATCTATGTGGCACCTCCCCAGCTGGTGTCCTGGCCAGCTCAGTCAACCAACAAAGCAACCCCGCTTCTGCTCAGAAAGTGGCCAGGTCCACAGACAAGTCCCCGGGGCCACACATTGCACTGAAAAGGGTCTGGTGCATGGTCCCAGCACCAGGATCCTATGGGACTGCCTGGCCATGTGACTTTGGGGGCGGTTACAAGGCTTCAGGCCCGCCAGGCCAGACTCAGCCGAGATGGTCCCTGGGGACTGTGAGGCAGGCCTCCCCCGGCACACAGCGGGGCTCAGGCCTGGCCTGCACTGGGGCCTCGAGGTTCCCGTGGGCGGGGAGGGATGGAGCAGAGCTCCCAGTGAGTCCCCCACCCCATACTTCAAGACTGCGACACACTGTTCCCTGGGGGTTGCATGCCAGGCAGGCCTGGCAGGCCAGGGGTCCTGTGCTCACAGAGCTGCCCTCAGAGAGGGGTAGGTCTTCATAGTAGCACAAAGGCCGTGGCCAGGTCAGCTCCGTGCCCAGTCCTAGCGGAAATGCCCCTGGTTTGTGGGCTTGGCTCCTGGGCCAAGACAAATACCCTCAGAGACTGTGTGACTGCTTCCTGCACCTTCCAGGGACGAGTGAATAGACAGCCGGGGTCACAGTGAGATGCCCAGAGGAGAGACAGGGGCCAGTGCTTAGGGCACACAGGGGTACAGCTCCGGGGCGGAGGGAGGCAGGCCTGGGGGCGGCGGCGGGGG
>SJXQ01008536.1:556225-568456 GCA_006408695.1 Aepyceros melampus | reverse complement strand
GTGGATCGGATTGACGAGCCCGGCCTGCAGCGCCTGCGCACCGCCCGGCACCTGGAGCCACGCATGGTGCTCACCGTGGAGCCGGGCATCTACTTCATCGACCACCTCCTGGATGAGGCCCTGGCTGACCCCGCCCGCGCCTGCTTCTTTAACCGCGAGGTCCTGCAGCGCTTCCGTGGTTTTGGTGGGGTGAGTGCCGATTGCTCCCAGGACACCCCCTTCCCTTCCCTCTACACCTGTCACCTCTTTGTCCTCCAAAACAGGAGGCACAATCTTGACTCTCCTCACTTGAGAGACACCTGGCCCACCCTTTTCTCATGGTCTGTCACCGGCCCTCAACACAAGTGACACAGATTCCTATAAAACCCCTGCCCGCTCCAGGGACTGCCACCCACATGGCAGGGGGCAAGCCGGGTAGGTGGGTGGAGCAGCAGATGTCCTGTGGGAGGCGCCTTCTGCCCAGCCGCTGTCCACAGCAGCCTTGAGGCCAGCGCCCCATCCCGGGCCACCCTGCCCACCCTGCAGAAGGGGCTCTTCCACTCAGCCTGGAGCTGTCGGGCCTAATGCTCAAACTAAGCGCGCAAGGGCAGCTCAGAGATAACGAGTGTCCCCTCCGTCTGACCAGGTCCGGATCGAGGAGGACGTCGTGGTGACTGGCACTGGCATGGAGCTGCTGACCTGCGTGCCCCGCACGGTGGAGGAGGTAGAAGCGTGCATGGCGGGCCAAGACAAGGCCTTTGCTCCCTTCTCTGGCCCCAAGTAGAGCCACGGGTGTGCCCCGGGGTACGGGGCTGGGCCCCGGCCTCGCAAGTTGCTTCGTGAAGGGAGGCCTGCTGATCAGTCCCAGTGGTGCTCGGAAATCACACATGACATCATCGGCCTTTGATCAAGCCCAATATGCTGTTTCCCTGAAGAAACTTTCTTACTACTCTTCTGTGGGATCACACCCTTCATCTAAATGTCTTTACTTTGCTTGAGTGACAGCAGCTTTTAGAATGCTCATTTTTAATTATCGTGTTATTTTCAATAATCCCATTCTCTTTACTAGCAACTAAATGTGTCTTTTGCTGTCATTTGTATTCTGCTCAGGATGTTTTCTCTCAAAATCAATATACAGAACGGAATTTGCAATAAAAGATTTCCTAAAATGGACCTTTGTGCCCATCCCCCCACCCCCTGTTCTTTTTCCCTTTGCAGATGAACACGCTTAGACCTGGGAAGCGACCCTGCAGAGCCCTCTGGGGGCCCCAGTGTGTAGGTGGGGTTTTTTTTACCTCTGCACAGGTGCAAAGGAGGACCGTGGAGTAAGAAGCCTTTTTGATATGGGTGACGCAGTGGTAAAGAATCCACCTGCCACTGCAGGGGACGCAGGAGATGCGGGTTCGATCCTGGGGTCGGGAAGATTCCCAGAGAAGGGAACGGCAACCCACTCTGGTATTCTTGCCTGGAACATCCCATGGATGGAGGAGCCCGGTGGACTACACCCCATGGGGCCACGGACGTGACTGAACACGCACGACGCACCGCCTCAAAGCTGGGTTCCCAACGCGGCCAGAACCCGCAGCACTTAAAGCACAGGGACCTGAGAACCTGAGACTTGCAGACTCCTTGTCCTTCGTCTCCTTTTCCTGTAGATAGGCTAGTAAAGCCAGCATCTGTTTGAGACACACTGCTGCGCCAGGCAGCACCATTGCAAAGGTGAGCTCTCTCGTTCCTTCCACGTTTGCCGAGTCCATTTGTCTCCCATGAGTGGAAGTCCACTGGCCGAGCTCCACTTTGAGGCTCTGGAGCCACCCGGGCCCTCTGGCTCAGTCCCTGCCAGTGGCCAGACACCTGGCCTTCCTCTGCTTGCTCAGCCTTCTCATGGTCCCCCAGACCCACCCCCACTCTGCAGCCAGCTTCTAAAATCCTGCACACCATCCCAGCGTTGTCTCTGCACATCTGGGAGTTTCTGAGCCAAGGTGAAGGGCAGGTGAGGACATATGTCACAGATGAAACCTTGACAGGATGGAGAAACCATAGCCCAAGCCAGAGGCTGTTTTTAAATTACTGAAGAGAGGAGTACAGGCTGATTCCTTCTATGCCAATAATACGAAAGTGCTTGCGATGTGGCCTCGTTAAAGCAGTATTTGTTTCAAATCACTATTTTTTATAAGTTATAAGATTTGTAACATCCAGATTTTAAGGTTTCCTGCTGACAAGCAGATATGTTCCCTAATAATGATTATTCATGATATTGAGCATTTGGAGTAATGGCTGTCTTTCTGAGGGTTGGTTTGAGTTTGCCAAATCGTTCTCACCCCCAGCTGTACCTGCAAGCCACGTTCTATGCACAGGGTTTCAAGTCCGCCCCCCCCACCCCCGCCCAGGATAAAACCAGTTAAAATTAGGTTGAAACTCTTAAGTGGACACTTTAGCTGTGTTAACTGAAAAATACATCTTTCTCCTTCCTCCCCTTTAGATGTTTTAATACCAAAACTGCCCATTTCACATAACATTTGTTCTGATTATCAAGCAAGTCAACAAAAAAGTTCAAGGAGAAATCTCAGTAACTAAGTGCTCTTCGTCCCAGAGGGACAATGGGACAGAAATGGCTGCTTGGACCCAGGTGGGCGACTCAAATGGCATTCTTTGCAGGTAGGACTCAGGAACACTGTAGTCACCTATTTTGCCCCATGTTTCAGAGGCTGCATTCAAGTCCTAAGTCTCCAAGTTTTGCAGAAATTTGTACAGCTTCAGAAATTCATCAGAGACCATTCCAGAAAGCCATACAGTGCCAAAAAGCCTTTCCAAAATCCAGGAAGTCTAGGTATTCATTCAAGAAATGAGTATCTCCTATACACCAATGTTGGCATAAAAACAAGACCCCATCTCTGAGCCTGGAGTCTTCTCAGACTTCTCCTTAAACACACACAAATAGATTGTTTCAAACGCTGAAAAGTGCCAAGAAGGAAAGTAAAATAAGATTGACTGCCTAGAAAGCCAGAGGCCTGAGACAGAAGGGTGGAAAGTGAAAAGTAAGAGGGATGAAGCCATTCCAGAGCTGTGCTAAGGCGGCCGGCCCTGGGGTAGAGTGCTGAAAAGCCCTGCTGCCAAAGCAGAGTGACGTGATGATGCGGGAGAGCTGGGGCCGGGTGGTGGTGAAGGCAAGAGCAGAGCCACATGCCAGGGACGCTGGGTCTCACCCAGAGTGTACTGGGGAACCACGAAGATCTGGAAAGCATGGAAGGTTCCGGCGAGGCCAAAGCCAGGCCAGAGAGGGCGATGTCTCCTGCAGAAGGTGGGGCAGGGGAGGTGAGGCCGGGGAAGTCCAGAGACGCAGGAGGCAGAACTGAAAGGTGGCGATGTACAAAGGCATCTGGTCCCATAGCTGCTTCCCAGGATGCAAGACTTGGGTAAATGGGCTGCAAACAAGTGTGACGTGTGACAGCTGAACAACTCCATTCTCTTCCAAGCCCTCTTCTCTGGACAGCCCTGCGTACCCTTCAGGTCTGGAATGCTGGGAGGAGCAGGGACTTTGCAGTCAAAGGGTATTCGGGGTTGTTCTCCCGAGAACGTGTAAAAGGCACATGAGCTCTTCACTCCCAGGCAGCCCCGAGCAGTGGTCTAAAGTGCTTTTATTGAAATAGGGCTGGCACCCTCACAACCATCTTGATAGAGAATTTCCTGACAAGTTATTGGATGCTAACTTACAACTAATTCATAAAAATGAAATGGGACGTACTACCCGCAGAAATTGTTACTGCACTACAGTTTTCATTAAGATGCAGTGAGTAGAAATCTATTTCCCAAGACATGAAAAAAACTGAAGGGCCATAGAAGAATCTAGATGGTGTCTTCCCTTGAAACACTCAGCTGTTCTCAGGCTTGTATTTATGAATTCCTTTTTACAGACACTCAGATGAAGACAGTGCCATCCTATACACTGGACTGTGAGGGGAAAGGCCTGACTTCAATGTCCGGTTGACCTCAAAGCCCGAGAACTCATTTCCTACCCTGAAGGCGGAAGCCACACTCTTGAGACACTAGGTGTCCAGGCAGGATGCACGTTTCTGCTTCCTCTGTTCTGGTGTATACTTTTATATATACTTTCACATTAGACTAGGTGACAAAGAATGTAGCAGAAGAGGCGCTCTAAATTCAGAGACAGCTATGTTCCTGTCATTAAGGGAAGCCTAGACTTGGTTGCTCAACAGTAAAGACTCCGCCTGCCAATGCAGGAGGTCCAAGAGACATGGGTTTGATCCCTGGGTCAGGAAGATCCCCCGCAGAAGGCAATGGTAATCCACTCTAGTATTCTTGCCTGGAAAATCCTATGGACAGTGCCTGGAGGGCTACAGTCCATGGAGTTGCAAAGAGTTGGACACAACTGAGCACAGCAAAGACTTGGGACAAAAGAGCCTCTGCTTGCCCCCACACCCGCCTCACCCCTGCCTTGGGCTGAGCACATAAAGGCCACAGGCATCTATCTGCCTGCTCCTCAGAGCTGGCGAACAAACTTGGATTACTTTCTTGGCATCTAACAAAGAAACCCACAATGAAATACAGGCATTATTCCAAAGTTTTTTTTTTTTATTTCAAATCCATTGAAAGAAATAAAATTATATTTAAAAAAATATAGTTATTCACAAACTGAGGAAAGCCAGGAACAAAAAGAACAAGTACTTTTTCCTGAGAAGCAGATCTAACAGCTACAGAATGGACTTTATTCCTTCCTAGCTTTTGTCAGACAAAAATTTTCTATTTCTAAGGCATCGAAAACACTCCAAGTGCTTTAACTGGGTTGTTCAGGTACAAAGCTTCAAACCTTCTAATGGGGATTAAGAAACATCAAAAGCTGCTATGATTTCCTTCCTTTTAACCCCAAACATTAAAGTGTACATACTTCTTTACATAAGTTTGAGAATTTCACACTCATGACCTGAATTTCAAAATTCTGGTCATATTTTATTAAAATCTTACTACTACTTGGTAAGAATGGCCAAAGTATGAGCTCACATCCCAGGAACTCAAAGGGGCCAGACAGCAGGAAGCACTCTTCACCGGCACCACCTGCAGCCAAGAGCAGTCAGAAAGCACCCACCCCAGAAGACTCAGATGCAGCTAGAAATGTATACTGAAGCCTAATTCCTAAACCACTAGACCTGCCAGCAAAGGCGGATCATATCCTAATGGTTCATACGAAACCTACAGAACAAAAAAGTTACAAGTCATTTACAATTCCCAAAGCTCTACACCTGCCCATTCCCCATACTTGGTTTCCCTCCATTTTATACTGATAAACCTATCAAATGAAAAACTTTCATTCCCAAACTCTTCAGTAAGACAATCAAGACCATGGTTAACATTTTTCTACGTTATGCATAAAACGGCATGACTGCTTGTGCCAGTTCTGATTTGCATAGGTAAAAGGAAAGTTTGAATCAACTGTTCCAAAAGTTCCAATCTTACTTTCTTATTTGAAATAACCATGTACATTCCTGATGATTTCCCTAAAGCTTCTTTTCCAACACAGTTAGGTCCCTTCGTATCATGGGTAATGATAAATTCCATGTGGACATCCATTTCTGAAAGATACTGTTTAGTAAATAAAGAGATTAAAATGTCTGTAGCACCGCTTATAGATGCTTGAAGATTCAGGAGACCTACTGCATCCCCAGTGAGGTGCTACTGAAGATTGAGCAGGATTCTGGGGCATCTCCTAGTTATTTAAAACCTCTGTCAACCTACAAGTTGATTGATACTCCAACCAAGGTAACCAACGTTGAACCCTAATGGCAACCCCTGTCCTCTCTCCTGGCTCTGTCGGGAGTTAACCACCTTGGGACAGTGGCTCTCGTGGGACAATACGGGGCTCGTGTCACATGCAGAAGGGACTCTTGGCCTTTGTTGATGGCTTTGCTGAGCTGCAGGCACTGTGATGTCTTCTGCTGAGCAGGAGGGCACAGACACCACTCTTGCATCCACCTGAGGGTGCAGCTTGAACTGCACCTGGTTACAGGGCCCCAGGCTCTGGTATGCAACAACGCAGCCTAAGATGACCACGTTCAAATAAGAGAGCTGGCGACTCTGTAAGTCCGATGTGACTCAGCCTCTTGTCACCACCCTGGGTCATCCAAAAACAAACACTGGAAGGAGAAAAAAACAGACTCCCAACAAATCTGAGCTAAAACTGCATTAAAAGAAAAACAAGGGCAATCAAAACTACCAACACTGATATGATCCAGATCCTAGAGATTCCCATTCTAGCGACTCCACTTTTTAGTCTCAACAGAAATATCAATATCCTGAGTTTTATCAGTATTTTCTTGCTAAAATAATTTATGGAACATAAATGCATACAAATGAATAAAAAGTGGTACAAAGTCTGGAAGAATAGAGCCCACTAAGAAATGTCACAAAAACAATATAAAAAAATGTGTTTAAGTGAAATAAATTAACTGTTTAACCTTATACTTTCAAGTTTTCTTAGGCTATTATTTTGGGAAATGGCATGGAGTTGACAGTGTATTTTTCTAAGAACCAGTTGGTTATGGTCTAATATAAGTGATCCTTCACAAGAAAATTTTGCTTTCAAAATCCTCAGCCCCACTGCAATGTATTTGAACACAGGAGAAACTACCTGCTGAAATTAATATTCAAAATCCTAACCTGCAATTTGAGTGGACAAAACTGTTAAGATGCTTTGATTTACTAACCAGGCTGTGCAAATGGTGTAAAAGAAAAAAAAAAAAGCTTCCTAGCATCTGCAGAAACTAAAACTGATACGGAGTTTCTCTAAACCATTGTTTTTTTTTAATTTTAACAAAATAATACCAATCCAATAACCAAGAGGTATCCCAAGAATGTAATTCTAATATGCTTTGCTTTTACTTTTAAAAAACCTATTTGCTTCCTAAATGCTATTTCTATTTTTAAGCCAATTGGCTGCATACTGCCTTTAAAATGCATTGGGGTTTCTTTACGTAACTTGTCATCACTATTCAAAAAACTAGTATTTGTTGGGTAAAACAGTACTAGTTATGCTGCAACAGGGTTTATGCTATAAATAAAATCACTCCAAATTATAAAGTGGTTGGTTTCTATAGCCCTAAGCATTTTTAATACATAATTTAGAAATGAGTCACAAATAGATGAACAGAGATGGCATTCAGCTTTCTTTCATCCAATTAACCATATCCATTAAAACCAAGACTCTTCTGCACAACTTGCCAGTTCCCCATTCCTTTTGTCAACCTAAAAAAGAAACATTTTTTTGGGAAGTCAGCATTTATTAAGAACATCAAGGTTCCAGGGCAGTTTTGTTTTTTTTTAAACCATATTCCTTTAAAAGTGTTTTTTTATCCCCACAAAAACCCTTATCATTTAAAACCAGATATTCAAGTTACACATCTAACATTTTTAGCTAATCAGCTCTTCAGGGCTGACCCTAGAAAACAACCTTCAATGGATCTCTGAATAATGGCGGTTCAGCCACTGATACAAGAGGTGTAGGTAGTTACACCTTAAATGTTCAAGCCACAAGGTGTGAAGTTTGGAAGGGGTGAGCTCTACTGTCCTGCCTTATCAGGATTTGCCGTATTTTCAGTGCTACTGGGTTGCACGTTATCTGCGAGGTTGTGTGCATGCTCAAGAAACAAATCTTTCAGTACACTTAATTCCTTAGTCAGCAATTTAATTTTTGCTTCCAACGTTCATTCTCTTCCTTGAGCTGATTGACTCTCTGCAGCGTATCCTGCGCTTTCTGCTTGCTTTTCAACCGGCTCTTTTTCACAGCCATGTTGTTCCTCTCCCTGCGCTGACGATACTCGTCACTGTTGCGATCCATGGGTGAGCTCTTTTTGCTCTGCTTGCTGGGAGGCACAGCTTTGCCTCCGCCCCCAGGGCCGGCTGGCACCAGTTGAGGAACCTGCTGTAAGCCGCTGGCATGAGCCTGAGTATGAATGACACTTATTCCGTTCACGCCCGGGGTGCTGTTCTGCGGCGATACCTTGCTCATTTGGGCACGCTCCCTTGTCAACACAGGACAAGCAGAATGAAGACAAGGTGATCAATGGTTTCCACACTGAACTGCCAAGAAATCTTCACATGTACCTATTTAAGAAAAAACTGCATTAAAATACTGGAAATGACAAGATCAAATGAGATCAAATTCACATGTACTTAACAGCAGGCCAATATTAACTGCTATGCTGAGACGCATCTACAACAATTGCCAACTGTTCGCATGTTTCAGAAGTCTAAGTCACGTAATTTAGAGAAGTAAGTTAATACATACGCACCATACGGCCAAATTTAACCCACCCAAATCCCTGAGGGGACTGCCCATCTGTGATTGTTATCAAAAATGGGAGGAAAAAACAAAACAGTATCACTAAGTAGGTAGCACACATGAATGACCACACTTGGCAATGTGCAAGAGAGAAACATGAGGTGTGTCCTTTAAACAATTACAACAGGAGAAACACGGTACAATAAAAGAGGGACGACCTTTCAACTGTTGGTTCAAGTGAAGTCAGCAGGCGGGAGCAGAGCGCCCAGCCCAGCCTCCTCAGGACGCTGCCCTGCCGTCTCTGCGTGGCCCTTACTCCAATGTGCAGAGACTGAACCATCAAGGGCCTAACTGTTCTCCCAAAGTGTATCTGTACGGGGTGTTTTGAAAATATGGTTTTTGGCTTGTTTTTATTTTCCTAATGACCTCAAATGACGGTAGTTCCAGAGATTCCTAAGTTAGTTTCTTGGCTCATTGAGGAGCTCTGAGACACCCAGTTTACTTCCGCATCTCATCAAGCTTCTAGTGTTTTCCTAATTCTTGACATAACTAGTAAACACATCTAAACACTGTCAACCTGATACCACAAGGAGAGAAACAAAGGCCCTGATGATGCATCCAAGGAGGTGCAAGCTGGGAGGCTGGACCAAGAGCCAGGGCAGCGGCAGGCCTGCAGCCACCTGACGCTGCTCAAGCAGCACAGAGGACAGGCCAAATCTGCAGTACTGCCGAGAGAAACAAGTCAGTTTCAGAAACCAGTCATATTCGGATTACTCTGTATCCAAGCTGGTCCTAAAACCGTCTGAAGATGTGTCAAAAGCAGACCTAGCCTATCATCACGAGGCCACTTCGAGACAAACTGTCTAAGCGGAGTGAATTATGCCCACCAAGAAGTCCCAGCGCTTCTGGAAACGGAAGCAGAGCAGGAGCCATAGCGCCACCCCATTCTCTTTCCACAAAACTCCATCAGTGGGAAAAACCTGAAGCCACAATTATGAACAGCTTCGAATGAGTACACCTCACAATTCTTAACAAGAGCTTCGCCCAAACCTTTAGCGAGTCATTTCTGTATTGGCCTGTTTTTCAAAAGGCCATATATCATTGCTTTCCATTGTTTTTCAGGCCACACAGGCAGTCCTGAGCTAGAGGGGTCATCTGTTCTCACTTCAGTGCTAAAGAAACACCAAAAGCTTCCTTCCAAACCATGATGGATATCTACTCCAAGTTTATCTTCAGTAATGAATATTTCACAATTTCCCTTGATAATTTATCATGTTGCCTATTTTTTCTTCCAGTTGAAAAGTGGCAGTTCAGTATAATTTGTGCCACACTTGGAATTAATAGTGTTACTGGCCATCTATACGACTGCTTATCTACTAGTCTAAAGTGAAGTGTTTACTCAATTTTTAAGAATTTGTTTAACACCTCTCCTGGGATTGTCTCAACAATCAATGATTATGTTCTCTTATTTATCTTCTATATACCAACTGGGTTGTTAGCCTTTAAAGCTAATCCCTAATAAACTCAGAGATAACAACAATCCAAAGTAGTAGAGACCAGGAACCAAGTTGATTCTCATCCTGGCTCGGACATCCCCTGTCCCACTCTGGACATACCCCTTCCCTCTCTGGGCCTCCATTTCCCCCTCTGCAAAGGAGAGATGTAAAATGTCCTCTGACACTGACAATATACCATGAACTTCAGTCACCAAAAACACTTATTACAGGCTCCAAACTTAGTGAAGTTCATGCCCACTTTTGTTCTCAAAGACCTCGGAACAAGGAAGGGCGCTTTCACCTCCGTCTGACTCATCTTGCCAAGGTACTGAACACAGCAGACAAGGTTTTGAAAATGAGACCTTGGCTTGTAAAACAAACAGTAATCATCAAACTGGTAAAAAATGTAAGAAAGGGAAACTGGGAGATTAAAAAAAAAGGGTAAGTTCCCCAACCAAAGACAGGCCAAGAAAGTAGTGCTCAAGGTGAAGAGTTGTCCACCATGGAAAGGGGGCCAAAGAGCTAACTGGGGCTAAGACTTACTCCAAACAGATTACCAATTTTATTTTTTACACTGAGTAAAAACAGCTACCTCGAAATGCTACATACAGTTTACAGTTCTGCAGTTTACACTGTTATCTGTGCTTTTGTTTCTTTCACAAACATTTACTGAGCACCTACAATGGAAAATAAGCTTATTTCAAATCTGGATGTTCAACCCTAAACGAAAGTCTGGCTCCTACGTGGACAAATGCAGTTCCAAAGTTCAGTCTACAGGAAGCAGCGTGGCACCTTGTTTCCTTGCTGTGAATCCCTCCAGCAGGAAGCAGGAAAAAAAGTGAAAAGCAGCAGTTCCCAAAAGCTCAGTCCCTGAACCAGCGGCATCAGCATCCCCTTGGCAGACATGCAAATTCTCAGGCTGCCCTAGATGCAGGCATCAGCAGCTCTCGGAACAGCGCTAAGCCCTCGTCTTGACAGGACCCCCAAGCACTCTGATGACACTGACGTTTGACAGCCACTGCCACAAACCAACCACAATCTTCAGAAAGATGGGCTGAGTGGGTACCATTTTTTAAATTCAAATTTCTTAAATCAAGTGACGTTCATTCAAATTAGGGATACATTGAAAACTCAAAATGCTAGAATGAGTACAGCAAAATCAAAACTTTCTCAAGTTTCACTTGGGACAATAAATGTCTCAAGCATTTTCCTAGCCCTCTTGTCATTTTTTTCCATATATATACAATGAGATATCCCTCCTCTCCTTCTTTCCAAATAAATGTTTAATTCCAATTTCCTCAATGAAGATCTACACTCCAAAATATTCAGATTATCTGTCCCTTGTTCCAAATCTGTACAAATCATTGGTATTACCGGTATTCTACCCACCCATCTCCCCCAAAACACCTCACTCCACCACCCCTCTTCCTTCTATGCCACAGTCACCTCAGGCTGGCATCGTCTCTCAGGGGCACAGCCTGCCCCGCTTCAGCAGTGCTCCCCTCAGCCACTGTCTCCAGAGCAATCTAACACTCAAACCTGAGTGTGTCGCCGTCTCTCTCTGAAAATTCTTCTGTGGCTTCAACATACAGATCAAATCTCTTCAGGCCCAGCTCCCTTTCTCATCGCCCCTCAACAATACTGGAAGCCAACATCACTCCCCTAAATGGCCTGCACTTTGTTCTTTGTGCTTTTGTCCACTTTGTTCCCCTAGTTTCTCTGTCAATGCCAGCTCCACAGTGCGGCTCCCTGTAGAACAAGCTGGAGGCAGGCCTCAAGAAACATTTGTTGAATACAGTCTCAAAAGGCTCAGAGAAAACATTTATTTACTTAAGTGTCTTATATAAAAATAAGATTCTCTAGCATTAAAATCTCTTAAAACAACCATAATTAAATTGAGTGTTACTAAGATACACACAGTCTTACGATCCAAAAGCAATCTTGAGAAAGAAGAATGGAACTGGAGGAATCAACCTGCCTGACTTCAGGCCCTACTACAAAGCCACAGTCATCAAGACAGTATGGTACTGGCAAAAAAAACAGAAATATAGATCAATGGAACAAAATAGAAAGCCCAGAGATAAATCCACACACCTATGGATACCTTATCTTCGACAAAGGAGGTAAGAATATACAATGGAGTAAAGACAATCTCTTTAACAAGTGGTGCTGGGAAAACTGGTCAACCACTTGTAAAAGAATGAAACTAGATCACTTTCTAACACCACACACAAAAATAAACTCAAAATGGATTAAAGATCTAAACGTAAGACCAGAAACTATAAAACTCCTAGAGGAGAACATAGGCAAAACACTCTCCGACATAAATCACAGCAGGATCCTCTATGATCCACCTCCCAGAATACTGGAAATAAAAGCAAAAATAAACAAATGGGATCTAATTAAAATTAAAAGCTTCTGCACAACAAAGGAAACTATAAGCAAGGTGAAAAGACAGCCTTC
>SJXQ01008536.1:476449-555883 GCA_006408695.1 Aepyceros melampus | reverse complement strand
CCATGGACTGACTGTAGCCTGCCAGGCTCCTCTATCCCTGGGATTCTCCAGGCAAGAATATGGAATGGATTGACATTTTCTGCCCCAGGGGATCTTCCTGACCCAGGAATAGAACCCAGGTCTCCCGCATTGTAGTCAGATTCTTTACCAACTGAGCTATGAGGGAACTGGGCTCCTTTTTGAAAGAAAAAAATGTTCTGGAAATACATAGTGGTGATGGTTGCACTGGAGTCATGTCAATGTATGGGCAAACCGATACAGTATTGTAAAGTAAAATAAAGTAAAAATAAAAATAAAAAATGAACAGACCCACCAAAAAAAAAAAAAGGTATACAGGAAAATAAAAACATTTGCTACTCTAGTCTCCAGTCTATACAGTGAAGGTCATTCATGTCTGGTCTTTGTTTCATTCAGTTGAGAACCTTTATTTTCCACTTGTCCAGTTACGTTTTTCCACAACCTCAAGTTCTTAGGCATGTGTTGCCAGGGTTTGGCAACTTCAGTACTACAAATGACGTGAAGGTAAGCCGTCAAACTTAACACACACCCAAATGAGCAGGATTTCTACTTATTTGCCATGCTGGCTTCATGACCCAAAACAGGGGTCCACAAATGAGTATACTCCTTCAGGGAGCAGGTAAGTGGTCCACTGGAGTATGAGAAGAAAATATCTTTTGTCTTTTTTTAATATCATCTTTTTACTCTAGTTTTGCTGTCATTTACAACACACACAAACTATTAATAACACACCACACTGATTATAAATATACATCTTTTAGCATCATAGTCTTTTTTCTTTTTACTGATAGGTTTGGAAAACCAAAAAGGTAGGAGACCAATGTACCTATCAGCATAAGAACCGACAGAAGCATCCCCTACCCCTGGCCTAAGAACACACAATAAACATGGAATTGTGACTACCTGTGTTTACCATTTCTGTGATCAGGTGGGGCAATCTTAGGGCATAACACCAAATTCAGCCACATGAATTCTGCCCTATTCATCTTTACGTAGGACTCACCAGGTGCTGTTTAAATCCCTAGGGATGAAACTACCTGTCCAAGATCAGACAACATTGCAGAGGGTTATGACATGATCTTGAGAAGTTAAGAGGATATTCTGGGGGTAAAAAAAAAAAAAAATGAAGTTTAGGTTCCACCTATGTTTTTCAGGCAGGTATTAAAATGGCCGAATCTGCTAAGTGTGCCCACCAGAAGTAGGACTCAAGAAACTGAAAAGTTCTTCAGCTCATTAGCATCCCGTAATTATTTAGCTTGTTTACACTAAGTTTTTCCAAAACAGTGAATCAACTTTAAGAACAGCTTCTCCCAAATACTACTCAAGTAGTAACACCTGACCAGATTTTAACTTTTAGTTATCAAGGGCTTTTAAAGACTAAATCTCTTAGTAAAACAAGCCTCCGTAGTATTTTATTTCAAATGTGCCTCTGAGCATCCCATATCCTACCTGAATTAAAGGATAATCTCTTCAAACAAGAATTCAACTGACAGTGTATCCTGGGAGAGAGAACTACCAACTTTTGGGTAACCCAATGTTAAACACCTTTCTGAAAAGGACACATTTTTATGTAAGATGCTAGATGACAGCACAAACCTCAGATCTGAGGAAAGCTAAGCAATTAAACCTTCTGAAGAATAAAAACCCACAAGCTTAATTCGAAGAACAGATTCTCCTTCCCCTCAAACATGCATTTCCATCCTCTCCACCTAGACACCTCCACTGGCGGTTTTTCTTACTGTGTTCCAAACACGCTATGAAGTGCTCCATTTTTTGCCCTCCTCTTTCCTATTCAACTCTTTGGTGGCTGCACGTTCATCGAACCTGTGCTCAACAGTCAACGCAGGATATATATTCGAAGTACAGCTCCATAAGGAAACACAATATTATTTGAGTAAAGTCTTCTATTTAAAAATCAACTGCTTTCCCTGCCTACTTTTCTACCAGCTTCTGAACAGGGTTCCCGACTGCCCGACACCGAGCCGTTTAGGACGTGCAGGAAATAGTCCCAGGTGGCACTCAATAGGACGCGATCCACCTTCAGCTATTCTGGGAACACCCTTTATCCCCAGGGGCCAATACGAGCCTGGCTAGCCACACTGCAGAAACAGAGGGCCGGCTTCTGGAGTGGGGCACAGCCAGGCTCGCATCCCGTGCCGGGCCGGCCGCAGGGGCGCCGGGGAGCGCGGGGGTCGGCGGGTGGCGCCGCGGCGCTGGGCCGGGGCCAGGGATGAGCTCAGAGGCCCCGCCGAGCGTTGCCGGCAGGTTGCATCAGACGCCGCGCGGGGCCGCCGCCCGCGCCGCGGGCCGCGCGGGGCCTTCCCAGCAAGCCGGCCGCCCAGGGCCGGGCCGGGTCTCCTCGGGCTGGGGCCGCGCCCACGCGAGCGGCCGGCGGCGCCGCGGCCTCCTCCTCCTCCCTCGGCCCGCCTGCGGCCTCCTTACCTGGCCCCTCCAGCCCGCCTGCTCCCAGGCGGCCTCCACTCCAAGCGGCCCCGCACGGCGCGGCCCGACCCGACCCAGGCCTCGCAGCCCGAGAGTCAGCCAGGAGGAGCGACGGTTACGAAACCGACTGCCTCCGCCCGTTCCGCCGCCGCAGCCGCCGCAGCCGCCGCCACCACGGGCTTCCCCTCCTCGCCGGTCCGCGCGCGCGGCCGCTGCCGTCGTGGCCAATGGCAGCGCCGCCTTGCGGGGGGCAAGCCCTCCCCCCCGCGACGGGCAGGGCCACCAGCCAATTGCGGGAGGTCTAGGCGCGGGAGGCGGGCACGTGGCGGAGGCGTATCCCACGGCTCGGCGGGGCGGGCGGGGCCGGCGGGAGAGGCTGCCCGGGATTCCCCGGGCGAGCACGCCGGGCGGCCCACCGAGGGGTGGGCGGCCGGCAGCGGGGAAGGTTCGGTGCAAATTGGGGAACCAGTTAGTACCCTCGAGAAGGGAACACCTGTCTTTGGAAAGCACAATTTCCTGGGATGATGTTTTGAATCACCGATTTCTGTTTTAGTTTCACCACGTCCTCGGGGAGCCCCGCCTCGGCGTCGCTCCCGGGAACAGTTTCCCGGAACGGCCCACCAGGCTCGCCTCCTGGGACGCTGGGCGCCCAACAGACGCCTCTCCGCCGACTGCCAGCACCATTCGGAGGGAGCCTAGAGAGAAGACCTGGACCTCAGGGCGGTGAAGGCAGCTGCAAACTTGTTGAAAGACGAAAGGAGCAAAATTTTCCCAACGTAGGATTAGTGTTGATGTCACATTGGTGCAGACTGTGGTTATGGGGGAATGCATTTCCACGATCCATTCCCTTGTGCTGTACTGTACTCCAGGTGAACAGAGACGTGATCTCAAAAAATGGATGGCAGTCCATCCTTATTTATCTAAGACAATCCACAGGGGAATCTGAAAGCGTATCACGACCAGGAAGCAGCGCACAGGGTGAAGTCAGATAGGTTTGATTGCTTCCTCTTTAGCACTTCTTATCGTCCAAAACCTGGAGTCTTTGAAAGAGGAACGTTTCTTCATCACCCAGGCCATGGCACCAGCTCATCACATAAGACTGTTTCGAGGAATCAGTAAAGAGATGATAAAATATTTGCAAAAAAATAAAGATAATAAAAATCAAAAGGGAGGCAACTGCAAATGAGCACTTATAACCACAGAAGCACACTTGGTAGAATGACACAGAATCGTCAAAAACACTATGTTCTTTCACTTTGGCCCTTAGTGTTCTGAGTTGAAATTTCTTTGATCAAGATTTTAGCACTGTTAAAACCGGATTCGATTTTGTTGCTCACAAAATCATAACTTTACACCCACTCTTTCCTAATCACTTAAAAAACTGTATAAAAAATAAAGTATAGGTAGGTTCATGTAGTCTGGTTTGCTAATCTCTCTGCCAAGCTGCTCCAGCATTCTCTGTGTCTGTCTGGGCAGGCCTTCTTCCACATTCAGCAGGTCTAGTCAATGCCAAGGAGACTAGAGTATTTATTTCCTCTTCAGCTGGTAGCTGGTAATTCTTTCTTCTACTCAGTTTACACGTGTATATTTGGTGCCAACTATGTGCTAAGCTGTTGGGAATCAGCAACAAACAGTCCCTGTCCACACGGAGCTTACACTTAGAAACATTCAGTAATGACACAATTTTCTAATGACTATTTTCACTGTTGTTTTAAGAAAGAAGTACAGGATGCTGCAAGAGATTATGAGAAGTGAATCAAACCTGGTCTGTGGGTTAGGGAAACCCTGTATGATGAGTAGGATTTGCCTAAGTGGTACAGATAAAGGGAATGTGTCTTCAAGTCAGAGGACCTCGCTTATCTAAAAGGTCTTATGAATTCACTCAGTCGTGTCTGACTCTTTGAGACCCCATGGACTGTACCCGCCAGGCTCCTTTGTCCACGTAATTCTTGAGGCTAAAATGCTAGAGTGGGTCGTCATATCCTTCTCCAGGGGATCTTCCTGACCCAAGGATCAAACCTTTGTCTCTCGTATTGCTGGCAGACTTTTTACCCTCTGAGCCACCAAGGAAGCCCCAAGGTCTTGAGATGGGAGAAATTTAAAGCCAGAGTGGCTAAAGCACGGTGCCCCGGAGAAGAGTGATGAGATGGACAGGACCTTGTGGCCTGGGAAGGGATCTGATTCTTACCCTAAGAGAAATGGGAATCCTCTGAAAGACTTGCTCTCATCATAAGGAAATGAGGAGAGCCTGGTGGAGCTATCTTTAGTTTGAGGAGATCCACCATACTATTTCTTGCATGTCACAGGGACCCACGCCACCACAATCAAATAAAAATTTCCTGCATAGATCTCTGCCTCACTGATAGTCAATACACAGTCTACAAATCCAGAGAACTTGTAAACAAGTAGTACCTTAAAATCCCCTCCAAAGGACTTGGGAAGTAAGACCTCCTATAATTGAATAGGCTAATTACCTGAGAGCGACTGCGATTAACTACTTAGTTACCTAACAGGTATGGACTCTGGTGTCAGGCTGTTCAAAGCTGCACCTCTTACTGGTTGTCTGATCTCAGGCCAATTACTTAACCTCTGTCTCATCTGCAAATGGGGAGACCCACGATGTCTATCCAATAGAACTGCTGTGAGAATTAGAGCTGATAAAAGTTAGGGCCCTAGAGCAGCCTGGCTGATACAACGTTGTTGTTAGTGTTGTTTAGTTGCTAAGTTGGGTCCGACTCTTTTGCAGCCACATAGGTTTTAGCCCACCAGGCTCCTCTGTCCATGGGATTTCCCAGGCAAGAATACTGGAGTGGGTGCCATTTCCTTCTCCAAGGGATCTCCCCAACCCAGAGATTGAACCTGCATCTCCTACACTGGCAGGGGGATTCTTTACCACCGAGTCACCATGGAAACCTCTGATAACATGGTAGGAGCTGAGAAGTATCAGCTATTATTACCATGATGCTCATCACTGAATTATAAACTAATTATATCCACAGAATTATAGTAAACCACAATACACTTCAAAACAAGGTTACACTGTGCTTAATATTACTTTGATGATTCAGGCACTGAAATATTCACAATATTGAAGATGAGTTGACTCGATAGGGTACCTCAAAAGGCATTTTTTAAAGGATAATTCCCTTAGTTACCATATTTTGTCATTTCTTTCCACAGAGTGGAAAAACAGTTTAGTAATTTGAAATCTCTTAGAATTTGAAAGCCAGATCAATAGAAGTTTGCCATGGAAACTTAAGTATTTACCATAAATGTATCTTAAGTACTCAGAATAATATTTAAGTATGATAAATGTGTATCTGTAAAGTTTCTGAAAAATTAGTATATCAAATTAACCCCCTTTGACAGATCTGGACCTCAGCTATAATATTCCGAGGATTGGGATAACGTCTGTCACAGGTTTGTGTCTCAGTGGATGGTTTTTGTGCTGTATTAGCAATTACATGACAGTGATTGGCAATTATTCCTCATTGGTTGGGGCTCTTTTGATAGGAAATAACTAAAACCCAATCCTAAGTATGCTTAGCACAAACAAGGATTTGGTCAAAGATTTTAGGGCATTGCACACATTGTTCCTTCTTCACACAGCCACTGACAGCCTCAATGTTCACAGCTTTGGTCACTAAAGAAAGGCCCACTCACCTTACCAGTGCCTGTTATAAAAGTCCTAGACAAGGACTTGGGGGCTGGTCCAGCTGGGTCAGGTGCTCTTCCCTGGAATGATCAAATGCTTGGAGCAGGTCACCTTGTACTAACATGGCAGCTGTGGGTGATAAGGCAGAGGCCGCTCCCAGCGGGAAAGGGGACACTGCGCAGACGAATCCACCGATGTCCACTTCAAATGCCAGCTCACACCGTGGCCACTCTGATGGAGCCTTAATCACTCTGGTTGTCTGCTTTGTTCTTTCCAATCATATGATCCCCATCCTTGAGGACAAGATTTAAACCTCCAGTTTTACCTTCAGACGCACTCTTCAGAATAACAGCTAAGATGCTCAATGGTTGTCTTAGGACATCCCCAAATTTCATAAGTTGTCCCTAAGTGTGAAAGAGAAAAATCTGACATAGTTTAAACTAGAATAGTGTCAATGTCTGTTATAAGCACTTTTCCACATGTCAGATTTCATTATTCTGTCAGTTAAGATGTCATTCATACCTAGAACCTATTATACAGAATGAAGTAAGTCAGAAAGAGAAAGAAAAATATCATATACTAAGGCGTATACGTGGAATCTAGAAAGCTGGAACTGATGAATCTATTTCCAGGGCAGCGATGGATAAAAAGATATAGAAGACTTATGGACACGGAGTAGGCAGGGAGGTAGACATAGAGAGTGAGATGTATGGAGAGACTAACAGGGAAACTCACATTGCCATCTGTAAAATAGACAGCCAATGAGAATTTGCTGTACAACTCAGGGAACTCAAACAGGGGCTCTGTAACAACCTAGAGGGGTCGGGTGGGGAGGGAGACGGGAGGGAGGGGACATATGTGTACCTCTGCCTGATTCATGCCGATGTTTGGCAGAAAACAGCAAAATTCTGTAACGCAATTATCCTTCAATTAAAAAATAAATAAATTTTAAAAAGGCATGTCATCCATTCATTTTAGAAGGGCAGGAGGAGAAGGGGATGACCGAGGATGAGATGGCTGGATGGCATCACGGACTCAATGGACGTGAGTCTGAGTGAACTCCGGGAGTTGGTGATGGACAGGGAGGCCTGGTGTGCTGCGATTCATGGGGTCGCAAAGAGTCGGACACGACTGAGCGAATGAACTGAACTGAACTGAACATATTATCTGTGCACACAAAGATGGATGTGTACTGTGTAAACACATGAAAATAGGTCAGACTGTCTGCATACATGAGAGCTGTCTTCATAAGAGGGGTGTGGCATCTGTACATACCAGGAGAGGCAACTTGTATCTACTTGTGGATCCAGGAGTGTCTTACAGCTTCACCCCTCTGAAAAAGCACTGATTACCTGTTACATGTTGATTGTAATGTAAATTACTCTAGAGCCTGTGAAGTACAAAACTGCAGATAAACAGAGGGTCGTTTGGGATTTGCTCATTTGTGGGATATGTGACACCAGTCTCCATCATAGTGGTATGATGGGTCGGGGAACAGAACAAGGTGATGCTGGCTAGCATTTACCTAGCTAAACCTTTGTTCCCCCTCTGGAGAGAGGGTTAACAGTAAATTCCTCATAGAGTTGTTATGAGAATCAAGTAAACTGCCATGAAAAGAAGCTAGCATAGACCTAGCATGCAACATGGCTGGCACAAAATCACCTGTCCACCCACAAAGAATTTGCTACCTAAGACCCGGTTCCTGGTGTCTAATAGCATTCTCCAGTAACAGCAATGGGGTGCCTTGGAAAAATGGCTGATTCTAGGACTGAGGCAGGAAATACACAAGATGAGCCTGGAGCATCTTGCCATGCCAGAAAGAGAGGAAGTACTCAAAAAGCAAAACAATGAGGTATGTGTCTTTGCTCAGGCTGCCATAATGAAGCCTCATAGACTGAGTGGCTTAAACAACAGAGGTTTTTCTCTCACAGCCCTGGAGGCTGGCAAATCCAAGATCAAAGTGCCAACAAGGTTGATTTTATTCCAAGGCCTCTTTTCTTGGTATGAAGTCAGACATCAGCTCACTGTGTGCTCATATGATCCTTGTATGGGATACAGGAGAGAAACATGCTCTCCAGTGTCTCTTCTTACAAAGGCACTAATCCTATTACAAGGGCCCTCATGGCCTCATCCAACCCTAATGTCCAAATGCGCATCTCTAAATACCAACATGTTTTTGATTAAGGCTTCGACATGTGAATATGAAGGGGCAACAGTGAGACACAAACATTTAGTCCAAAATAATGTGTCAAGGGGGCACAGGAACCAAAGAACCCCGATGCCAATGTGAGTAGCAAAATAAATAACATAGAGTTGAATTATAACCCAGGATATAAAACAAATGCCCAAGAGTTCATGTTATCTTTTTTTAAATTTTGGCCACCCCATGAGACATATGTGACCTTAGTTCCCCAGCCAAGGATCAAACCTGTGCCTCTTGCATTGGAAGGGTAGAGATTAAGCCACTGGACCACAGGAAAGTCCCAAGAGTCCATGTTGATGTAAATAATGAATGTCAGAAAAGAGATGGGTCTCCCATGCAGAAGAATTCCAAATAATTTAAGTAGATACTCTGCCCTCAGATGGGGGATCATAATTCTTCACTCCTTATGGAAGAACTGCACAAAGAGACTTTCTTCTGAAGAGCAGAGCCTGAAAGGGAAAAATAAAAAGAAGCTTTATAGCAGAGAAACCTGATGACACGACCTCAGTCGATTCAGGTCAACATAAATCAGACATAAACCACGCTGCTATGTTGCTGTTGCTCAGTCACCAATCATGTCCAACTCTCTGCGACCCCATGAACTGCAACACGCTATGCTTCCCTGTCCTTCACTGTCTCCCTGAGTTTGCTAAAATTCATGTCCATTGAGTTAACGATGCCATCCAACCATAGCATCTCATTGCTATAATGAGTTGAAAATGCCACTTGATGCCCAAGAATTCATGGTAGTCTAACTATGAGAAAGTTCAGTTCATTTGCTGAATTGTGTCCAGCTCTTTGGGACCCCATCAACTGCAGCACAACAGGCTTCCTTGTCCATCTCCAACTCCCAGAGCTTGCTCAAACTCATGTCCATTGAGTCAGTGATGCCACCCAACCATCTCATCCTCTGTCGTCCCTTTCTCCTCCTGCCTTCAGTTTTTCCTAGCTTCAGGGTCTTTTCTAATGGGTCAGTTCTTCCCGTCAAGTGAGCAAAGTATTGGAGTTTCAGCTTCAGCATCAGTCCTTCCAATGAATATTCAGGACTGATTTCCTTTAGGATTGACTGGTTTGATCTCCTTGCTGTCCAAGGGACTCTCAAGAGTCATCTCCAACACCACAGTTCAAAAGCATCAATTCTTCAGCACTCAGCTTTCTTTATGGTCCAACTCTCACATCCATACATGAGTACTGGAAAAACCATAGCTTTGACTATACAGACCTTTGTCAGTAAAGCAATGTCTCTGCTGTTTAATATGCTATCTAAGTTTGTCATAGCTTTTCTTCCAAGGAGCAAGCATTTTTTAATTTCATGGTTGCAGTCGCCACTGCAGTGATTTTAGAGACCCCCAAAATAAAGTCTGTCACTCTTTCCATTGTTTCCCCATCTATTTGCCATGAAGTGACGAGACCAGATGCCATGATCTCATTTTTTGAATATTGAGTTTAAAGCCAGCTTTTTCACTCTCCTCTTTCACTGTCATCAAAGAGGCTCTTCAGTTCCTCTTTGCTTTCTGCCATAAGGGTGGTGTCATCTGCATATCTGAGGTTATTGATATTTCGCCCTGCAATCTTGATTCCAGCTTGTGCTTCTTCCAGTCTGGCATTTCTTATGATGTTCTTTCCACATAAGTTAAATAAGCAAGGTGACAATATATAGAGTATATTGTACTTGATGTACTTCTTACCCAATTTGGAAGCAGTCCGTTGTTTCACGTCCAGTTCTAATTGTTGCTTCTTGACCTGCATACACATTTCTCAGGAGTCAGATAAGGTGGTCTGATATTCCCCTCTCTTTAAGAATTTTTCACAGTTTATTGTGATCCACAGAATCAAAGGCTTTAGCATAGTCAATGAAGCAGATGTTTTTATGGAATTCTCTTGCTTTTTCTATGATCCAGTGGATGATGGCAATTTGATCTCTGGTTCCTCTGCCTTCTCTAAATTCAGCTTGAACATCTGGAAGTTCTCAGTTCACCTACTGTTGAAGCCTGGCTTGGAGAATTTTGAGATGTGAGATATGTGCACTTATGTGATAGTTTGAACATTCTTTGGCATTGCCCTTTGGAATTGGAATGAAAACTGACCTTTTCCAGTTCTCAGGCCACTGCTGAGTTTTCCAAATTTGCTGGCACATTGAGTGCAGCACTTTAACAGCATCATCTTTTTAAGATTTAAAATAGCTCAGCTGGAATTCTGTCACCTCCACTAGCTTTGTTCGTAGTGATGCTTCCTAAGGCCCGCTTGACTTTGCCCTTCAGGAAGTCTGGCTCCAGGTGAGTGGTCACACCATTGTGGTTATCTGGGTCATTAAGATCTTTTTTGTACAGTCTGTATATTCTTGCCACCTTTCTTAATATCTTCTGTTTCTGTTAGGTCCATACCATTTCTGTCCTTTATTGTGCCCATCTCTGCAGGAAACGTTCCCTTGGTATCTCTAATTTTCTTGAAGAGATCTCTAGCCTTTACCATTGTATTGTTTTCCTCTGTTCTTTGCATTGACCACTTAGAAATTAAAAGTGAAAGTCACTCAGTCATGTCCTACTCTTTGCGACCCCATGACTGTACATTTCATGGAATTCTCCAGGCCAGAATACTGGAGTGGGTACCTATCCCTTCTCTAGTGGATCTTCTCAACCCAGGAATTGAACCGGGGCCTCCTGCATTGCAGGTGGATTCTTTACCAATTGAGCTATCAGGGAAGCCCTAGGAACTAAAAACACCAGACAAATCCCAATAGATATGCATGCTACAAAATGTCTGACCAGTACTCCTCAAAATGGTCAAGGTCACTGAAACAAGGAAAGTCAGATGAAGTGTCACAGTCTGGAGAATCCTAAGGAGATATGACAGTCAAATGTAATGTGGTTCCTTGGGAGGATTCTGGAACAGAGAAAGGATATTGGGTAAAAACTACGGAAATAAGAATAGAGGACAGACTTTATTTGATATTGTGTCAAATTTATCAGTACCCCTTCTAAAGCCTCCTGAGCCTTGGCCAGCCTATCTCCTGGCCTAAAAGACTTATTTGGTAGGGTAAGTATCAGCCTTAAGAAATCTATACCCTTTATTTCCATGTCCTTTTAAGGCTTTGACTGCTGTTTTTGTCCATTTAGGGCTTCCCAGGAGGCTCGGTCGGTATGAATCTGTCTGCAATGTGGGAGACCTGGGTTTAACCCCTGGGTTCGGAAGATCCCCTGGAGGAGGGCATGGCAGTCCGCATCCGCATGGGCAGAGGAGCCTGGCAGGCTTCAGTCCATGGGCCGCAGAGTCAGAGACGACTGAGCGATAAACACAACAGCATTTGTCCGTTTATCATCAAGACCAGCAGGGGAGTGGGTAATGTAAAGGAAACACAGTACAAATAAGCCAAAACTAATGGTACAAATGACTTATGAGGGGCGGATGGGACAGAGATAGAAAGAATGGGAGAGTGGGAAGTGGGTAGAACAGATGAGGGAGCAGCTGAGACCTCTGTGAGTACGTTGTTGCTGTCAGTCGCTCGGCTGTGTCAACTCTTTGCAGTGCCATGGACTGCAACATGCCAGGCGTCCCTGTCCTTCACTATCTCCTGGAGCTTGCTCAAACTCACGTCCATTGAGTCGATAATGCCATCCAACCGTCTCATCCTCTGTCGCCCCCTGCTCCTCCTGCCCTCAGTCTTCCCCAGCATCAGAGTCTTTTCCAATGAGTTGGCTCTTCATCACGTGGCCAAAGTATTGGAGCTTCAGCTTCAGCATCAGCCCTTCCAATGAATACAGTATTGATTTCCTTTAGGATTGACTGGCTTGATCTGTGAGTATCCTTTTTGTACAGCTCTGACTCTGAGAACTGAGGTGTGGTTTCACAAACCCCAGGAACAAATAGTTAACACCAACCAGGATGTGGGGGGAACTCAAAATGAAATACAAATAATAACCAATAACCTAACTGTACTACAAACGAACAATAACCACACTGTGGCAAAGAAAGGAACTAACCTGAGTAGCTTCAGAACATAACATTTTGAATGGATAGGCAAAATACAAAAAGAACTGTACACAAACAATATGCACTAGTTACTAGGTTATTCAAAGGAGCGTAGGTTAGCAATTCCGAAACTATTTTACATACGTGCTATGTGTTAGTTGCTCATTTGCGTCTGACTCTTTGTGACCCCATAGACTGTAGCCCACTAGGCTTCCCAACCCAGGGGTCGAACCTGCATCTCTTGTGTCTCCTGAATTGCAGGTAGATTCTTTACCATCTGAGCCACCAAGGAAGCCCTGTGTAAGTGCTGCTGCTGCTGCTGCTAAGTCATTTCAGTTGTGTCCGACTCTGTGCCCCATGGATAGCAGCCCACCAAGCTCCTCTGTTCATAGGATTCTCCAGGCAAGAATACTGGAGTGGGTTACATTTCTTTCTCCAGGGAATCTTCCAGGGATTGAACCCGGGTCTCCTGCATTGGAGGCAGACGCTTTAACCTCTGAGCCACCAGGGAAGCCCAATGTAAGTGCTAGGATTGAGCAATTAAGTAAATATATTTGGAGAATGAGAGCAAGTTTCTCACTTTGGAGAAAGGAGTTACAAATAGGAAAAGAGCAAGACTAGAATGAACCCTGTATTTTTGGATTGGAATCAGAGATTATCAGAATGAGTTCATGATTTGTTGCATATTCATCAATTCATAGATATAGAAATAAATACACATATATGTGTAGGCATGTGTGAGAGAATATATATATTCTCTCTCTCCCTATCTGTTGCTGTTCAGTTGCTCAGTTGCATCCAACTCTTTGTGACCCCATGGACTGCAGCACGCCAGGCCTCCCTGTCTATCACCAACTCCTGGAGCTTGCTCAACCTCATGTCCACTGAGTTGGTGATGCCATCCAATCATCTCATCCTCTGTTGTCTCCTTTTCCTCCTGCCCTCAATCTTGCCCAGCATCAGGATCTTTTCGAATGAGTCAGTTCTTTGCATCAGGTGGCCAAAATATTGGAGTTTCAGCTTCAGCTTTCGTCCTTCCAATGAATATTCAGGACTGATTTCCTTTATGATTGATTGGTTTGGTCTCCTTGCAGTCCAAGGGACTCTCAAGAGTCTTCTCCAACACCACAGTCCGAAAGCATCAATTCTTTGGCGCTCAGCTTTCTTTATGGTCCAACTCTCACATCCATATGTGAATACTGGAAAAACCATTGCTTTGACTATACAGACCTTTGTTGGCCAAGTAATATCTCTACTTTTTAATATACTGCCTAAGTTTGTCATAGCTTTTCTTCCAAGGAGCAAGCATCTTTTAATTTCATGGCTGCAGTCACCATCTGCAGTGATTTTGGAGCCCAAGAAAATAAAGTCTGTCACTGTTTCCAGTGTTTCCCCATGAAGTGACGGGACCAGATGCTGTGATCTTTGTTTTTTGAATGTTGAGTTCAAGCTAGCTTTTTCATTCCCCTCTTTCACTTTCATCAAGAGATACTTTATTTTCTGCCATAAGGGTGGTGTTATCTGCATATCTGAGGTTATTGATATTTCTGGAATTCTCTTGCTTTTTCTATAATCTGGAAGTTCTCGGTTCACGTACTGTTGAAGCCTAGTTTGGAAACTTTTGAGCATTACTTTGCTAGCGTGTGAAATGAGAGCAATTTTGCAGTAGTTCTGAAGGTGATCAGCCCTGGGATTTCTTTGGAAGGAATGATGCTAAAGCTGAAGCTCCAGTACTTTGGCCACCTCATGCGAAGAGTTGACTCATTGGAAAAGACTTTGATGCTGGGAGGGATTGGGGGCAGGAGGAGAAGGGGACGACTGAGGATGAGATGGCTGGATGGCATCACTGACTCAATGGGCATGAGTCTGAGTGAACTCCGGGAGTTGGTGATGGACAAGGAGACCTGGCGCACTATGATTCATGGGGTCGCAAAGAGTCGGACATGACTGAGTGACTGAACTGAACTGAAACATTCTTTGGCATTGCCTTTCTTTGAAATCGGAATGAAAACTGACCTTTTCCAGTCTTCTGGCCACTGTTGAGTTTTCCAAATTTTCTGGCATATTGAGTGCAGCACTTTCACAGCATTGTCTTTTAGGACTTGAAATAGCCCAGCTTGAATTTCATCACCTCCACTAGCTTTGTTCGTAGTGATGCTTCCTAAGGCCCTCTTGACTTCACACTCCAGGATATCTGGCTCTAGGTGAGTGATCACATCATGTGATATACATATATTCGCATATTCTCCTAGAAGTGTGTGGTATACTGTTTGACCCAGCCATTCCAATTTAGTCATTCATTCCAAAAAGAGCATCATATGTGCATGCGAAAACACAAGGAATTACACTGTATCATTATTTACAATAAGCAGAGAAAGAGAGAGAATTTATCTAAATGTACATCTGAATGAGTCCCAGTGAGTGGTGACCCCAGTTCTCAAAATCAACAAAAAGGAATGAAGAAATGGAGAAAAGATATGTCTAACATGGGTTATTGACTTAAAATAACAGGATTATAACTGGCACTATTATTGGATTTTTTGGGTAACCTTTCTTTCTTTTGTCTTCTTATCCCTTGAGGAATTGAATGCCTGTTTGTCTGGATTGCACTGTAATTTGACCATTAGGGCAGAGAATTATACCCATCCCACCTGATCTCAGGTGTTGATTAAAAATGTACTCCTGTGGGCTGCCTGGTGGTTGAAGAGAACCAAGATTAATGACTTGTGTTCTCTCTTTTAAAAGTTTGCTTATCTTAAGCAAACTTAGCTTTGGAACCTATATCTATATCTCTATCTACGTGAATATTCATTCGTGAATATATATATTCATTCTCAGACTCTCAAGATTTGTACACTTCTAAGTTGGGCTTCCCTGGTGGCTCAGATGGTAAAGAGTCTGCCCTCAATGAGGGAGACCTGGGTTTGACCCCTGGGTCGGGAAGATCCCCTGGAGAAGGAAATGGCAACCCACTCCATTATTCTTGCCTAGAGAATCCCATGGATAGAGGAACCTGGCAGGCACAGTCCCTGGGGTCACAAAGACTCAGACATGACTAAGCAGCAAACACACAAGTTTAAAAATTGACCTTGAAAAGATCAGTCTCATTAAAGTCATTCTTCCCTATAAACTGATACCAAATTTGCATAAGCATTTCTTATTTTTAATGAGGATTTATACAGTAGAATACATATATTTGTTGCTCTTAGCCATTCTGACAAGTATGAGCTGAAATTGTATATGATTTTGATGTGCATCTTCCTGATAATTAGTAATGTGAAACAACTTTTCTTGTGCCTGTTGGTCATGTGCATTTCCTCTTTAGAAAAATGTCTATTCAGTTCTTCTGCCCTTATTTAAATTGGGTCAATTTTTGATGTTGACTTGTACAAGCTGTTTATATATATTTGATATTAATTCCTTTTCAGCCATATCATTTGCAAATATTTTCTCTCATTCAGTAGATTTCTTTTCATTTTGTTGGTTTCCTTGCTGTGCAAAAACTTTCAAGTTTAATTATATCCCATTTATTTTTGCTTTTATTTCTTTGACTTTAGGAGATGGACACACAAAAAAATTGGTTTACGTCAAAGAATGTCCTGCCTAAGTGTTCCTCTAGGAGTGTTATAGAATCTGGTCTTACATTTAGATCTTTAAGCCATTTTAAGCTTATTTTTGTGTACAATGTTAGATCATATTCTAATTTCATTCTTTTACATGTAGCTTTTCAGTTTTCCCAGCACCACTTATATAGAAGATACTGTCTTTTACCCATTACATATTCTTGCCTCTTGTGTTGTAGATTAATTGACTGTAACAGTGTGGGTTTATTTCTGGGCTTTCTATCTTGTTCCATTGACCTATGTGTCTGTTTTCATGCCAGTACCATACTGTTTTGATCACTGTAGCTTTGCAGTACAATCTGAGGTCGGGAAACATGATTCCTCCAGCTCTGTTCTTCTTTCTGAAGATTGTTTCTGCTATTTGGAGTCTTTGTGTTTCCATACAAATTTTAAAATTACTTGTTCTAGTTCTGTGAAAAATGCCATAGGTATCTCGATAGCAATTGCACTGAACCTGTAGATTGCCTTGGGTGGTGGTTGGTGGTGGTTTAGTTGCTAAGTTGTGTCCAACTCTTTGGGACCCCATGGACTGTAGCCCACCAGGCTCCTCTGTCCATGGAATTTTCCCAGGCAAGAGTCCTGGAGTGGGTTGCCATTTCCTTCTCCAGGGGATCTTCCCAACCCAGGGATCAAACCCAGGTCTCCTGCATTGCAGGTGGATTCTTTACCAACTGAGCCACCAGGGCCTTGGGTAGCAGAGTCATTTTAACAATATTGGTTATTCCAATCCAAAAACACAGTGTATATTTCCATCTGTTTGTGTCTTCTTCAATTTCTCTCATCAGTGTCTTATAGTTTTCAGAGTACACATCTTTTGCCTCTCTAGTTAGGTTTATACCTAGCTATTTTATTCTTTTTGAGGTGATGATAAATGGGATTGTTTCCTTAATTCTTTCTGATATTTCATTGTTAGTGCATAGAAATGCAATAGATTTCTGTATATGAACTTTATATCCTGCGGCTTTAAAAAATTCATTGATGATCTCTAGTAGTTTTCTGGTGGCATTTTAGGATTTTCTGTGTATAATATCATGACATCTACAAATAGTAACAGTTTTACTTCTTTCTTTTCAAGTTGGATTCTTTCTATTTCTTTTTCTTCTCTGAATATTGTGACTAGGACTTCCAAAACCATATTGAATAAAAATGGGTGAGAGTGGGCACTCTTGTCTTGCTCCTAATCTTGAGGGAATGCTTTCAGCTTTTCACCATTGAGTATGACATTAGCTACGGGTTTATCAGAGAGTATGACATTAGCTATGGGTTTATCATATATGGCCTTTATTATGCTGAGGTATGTTCCCTCCATGCCCACTTTCTGGAGAGTTTTCATCATAAATGGATGCTAAATGGTTATCAATAGTTTTTTCTTTATCTATTGATATGATCATAAGGATTTTTCTTCAATTTGTTATTATGGTATAACACACTGGTTGACTGATTTGCAGATATTGAATCCCTGGAATAAATCCCACTTAATCATGGCATGTGATCCTTCTTAATATGCTGCTGGATTTGGTTTGTTAATATTTTGCTGAGAATTTTTGCATCTATGTTCATCAGTGATACTGGCTTTACTGGCCTGTAATTTTTTTGTGCGTGTGATGGCTTTGTCTAGTTTTGTTATCAGGGTGATTGTGATCTCTAGAATGAGTTCAGAAGTGTTCCTTCATCTTACATGCATAAGCACTGAAGACATTATGTCAAGTGAAATTAACCAGTCAAAGACAAATACTATACAATACTATATAAAGGACAAGTAGTATACAACTCCATTATATGAGGTATCTAAAGTAGTCAAATTTATAGATATGGGAAGTAGAATGGTGGTTACCACTTGGAGCTAGGGATAAGAAGCCAAGAGGAACTATTGTTTAATGGATATAGAGTTCCAGTTTTGCAAGTGAAAACATCCAGAGATCTGTTTCACAACAATATAAATATACTTAACACTACTGAACTGTACATTTAAAAAACAGTTAAGAAGATACATTAAATAATATGTGGTTTTTTTGTGCTTTATTGTTCAGTCGTGTCCAACTCTTTGTGACCCCATGGACACAGCCTGACAGGCTCCTCTGTCCGTGGAGTTTTTCAGGCAAGAATACTGGAGTGGGTTACCATTTCCTACTCCAGGGGAGCTTCCCAACCCAGGGATGAAACCTGTGTCTCTTGTGTCTCTTGCATTGGCAGGTGGATTCTTTACGACTGTGCCACCTGGGAAGCCCCATGTGATTTTTTACCATAATATAAACAAACAATACTCTTTAGTTTAAAAAAAAACAGATGATGCTGAGCTCTTGAGCTAATAAAGGAGATACGTATTCATTGATTTCAATATCTACATCTTATCTGCTATGTGCCAGGCACTTTGCTTAATGTTGGGGTTAGATGGTGATTAAGAAATGATCTCTGCTCTCAAGAGTTTTCAGCCCAGCTGGAGACAGAGAGAAATAAACAGTGTGATATGGGCTCCACATAGTACAGGTGCCAAGGAAATACAAAGTAAGGGAGCTTCCTCTGGTCTTGGAGTGGTGGTCAGGAAAGCCTTCCCATCTTCTTTCCTGAGTAATGGAGTAATGAAGGTAAGTGTGCATTAGCCATGCAAATGTGCAGAAGGAAGGAATAGGTGAAGGCACAGTGAGGAAGCCAGAGGGAGTGAGAAGCATGGTGTGACCAGAGTTTAGGGTTGGAGAAGGCTGAAAATGGAGGAGACTGAAACTGGCATTCTCCTGAAGGAGTCTGGATCTCATCTTGAGATCAGTAAAAAGCCAGGAAAGCTTTTTAAGGAGGGGAATCATGTGTTCAAATTGGCATCTTAAAAGGATTATTCTGGCAGCTACAGTGAGAAACAGGTTGATGAGGAACAAGACCAGAGGCAAGAATATTAGCAAAGATTTAACAATAAGGAAGTGACAGGTGACCTTTGAGTAGATGAGAAATGAGTGGGAGGAGAAGAAATGATGAGTTTGCACAACTTATTCTAGAAATGTGGCTTTGAACAAGAAGAGATAGCAAGGCAGCTGCAAGGAAATGTGGAGTGAAAGGGTGTGTGTGTGTGTGTGCGCGCACATGCCCGCGCACTGAGACAGATAGGCATGTTTAAACCCAGGGTAAAAAGGAGCTATTCCCCAAGGGCATGAGAGGGCATGGCACCAGATCTCACTAAATAGAGCTTGGTAGAAAGAGGGTGGGGCTCTCTCTCCATTTTAATATCCCATGTTATGGTTTGTTTTTATTTTGGAACAAAGATGGGAAGTTCATCCTGGAGGAATAAATGGAGGGATGGTTTAGGTGTACAACTGGAGCTAAGAAGAATAGGAAAGAGAGTTGACTCTGGAAAAGTGAGACTTCAGAGCAACATGGGGCCCAGTAGATGCTGAAGATCATAACTCTGTTCATTGTGTTTTATGGTTGTTTCTATAGAGCGTAAAACTAAAGATATTTCTCTAGAATCTGATCTGTGTGCTCTGCCTGACCTCAGCCTGTCTATCTAGACTCAGAGGACCTTAAATAGTACCCTCTGAATTCACTACAGGCTTGGGAAAAAACACTGAAGAGATACTTGTCTTACCAGAAATCAAAATATACTATTAAGTTATAGCTATTAGAACAGTGTGATATTGGCTGGCCCAAGATTAGACAAAGAACCCCAAAGCAGAAATTTAGAAGATAAAAAATGTGGACCTTTAAATTATTGAGGAAAGAAAGGATCAGTCAACAAATAGGAAAGTGACAAGTAGCTATCTGTTAGATGTTTATCATATACTATACATGAAAAGAATTTCTGGATGAATTAGGGATTTTGTGTATATATATGAAGTTCTGGATGAATTAATCTGCCTGCAATGAGGCAGAGCTGAGTTCAATCCCTGGATTAAGAAGATATCCTGGACAAGGGAATGGCAACCCACTCCAGTATTCTTGCTTGGATAATTCCAAGGATAGAGGAGTCTGTGAGCTACAGTTCATGGGGTCACAAAGAGTCACACACACACACACTTACATACAAACACACACACACACATATCTATATTTCCAAATCATTAAAGGAAAATATTTCTATGCACTTGGATTGCAGAAGTTTCCTAAATAATTGATAAGACCTGGAATCCAAAGAAGAAAATATAAACAGATTTGACTATATACAAATTAAAAAGCAAAACATAAAATATCTTGTATGACAGAAAAAAAAAACAGAAAAGAAAAAAAGGAAAAGTTTAAATGATTAAAGGATAAGCTACAAACTGGGAGGAAATATTTGTAACTATATGAGTTTCTATAGATCAAAATGTACTCTCTGCATTTGTCACATTTATCATAAATTGTATCTACATATGTATTGATTTATTTTCAAACTCTGTTTTCTTCCATTAGTCTGTTTGTCTACCCTTGTGCTAATGTGATCACTGTCATACTATGGTGAAATAATCAGTTTGTACATCTAATAATATAAATTCTCCAAAATCATTCTTCAAAATACAAAATGAAAAATTGGTGACAATATTCTTTTTCTTAAATTTGATGGGTACACACTCTGATGCTTGTTATAGTAGTTGTGACTTATAACTCATATTTTACAAATATTAATTTATAGCTGCTTAATACTTCATAATACTTAATAGAAAAAACCTTTTATGTGCTTATAGTAACAGCATTAAATTTTATAGAGTCAAAAATTAAAAACAAAAGGGAAAATGTAAAAAATCACATTTTATTAGAATAATTTAATATACCTTTATCCTTTGATAGACAAAGGAAAAATACATGGAATTGAAAGGGCACAGATGGTAAAATAGCAACAAAAACTCCAAAACAGCTAGTATAAATACGTTCAAAGCATGAAAAAAAAATCATGCTGTAAGAATTAAAGAAAAAGATAATATTGTCTCATCAAATAGAGAACACTGACAAAGAGGTAACATTACTCAAACAGCAACACAGAAATTCTGGAGTTGAAAAGTACAATAATCAAAAGAAAAATTTCACTAGAGCGATTCAACCGAAGATGTAAGCTGGGAGAAATCAGTGAAACTTTTTTTTTAAGTCAGTGAAACTTAAGATGGGTCAGTATTGACTATCCAATCAGAAATACAAAGTAGAAATAAAATAAAGAAGAAAAAATTGACAGAGCCTCAGAAAAATGTGAGCCACCTTTATAAGCATATATATACATACATAAAGGAATTTGCAGAAATAAAGGAGAGAGAAAGGAGCATTAAAAGTACTCAAAGAAACAATGGCTGAAATTTTCCAGATTTGATGCAAAACATTAACCTATATTGCCAAGAAACTTTCGGAGAAGGCAATGGCACCCCACTCCAGTACTCTTGCCTGGAAAATCCCATGGATGGAGGAGCCTGGTATGCTGCAGTCCATGGGGTCGCTAAGAGTCGGACACGACTGAGCGACTTCACTTTCACTTTTCACTTTCATGCATTGGAGAAGGAAATGGCAACCCACTCCAGTGTTCTTGCCTAGAGAATCCCAGGGACGGGGGAGCCTAATGGGCTGCCGTCTATGGGGTCGCACAGAGTTGGACACGACTGAAGTGGCTTAGCAGCAGCAGCAGCAGCCAAAAAACTTAACCAACTCCAAGCATGATATAAAAAGAGATTCACATCCAGACATATCAGAGTTAAAATGTTTTGAGGCAAAGACAAAGATAAAATCATGAAAGCACCAAAAGAAAACAACTCATCACACGCAGACGCCCTGGTAAGATTAACAGCAGACTTTTCATAAGAAACAATGGAGAACAAAAGGCACTGGGATGATATATTCAAAGTGCTGAAAGTAAAATATTGTCAAACATGAGTCTTATACCCAGTAAGATTATCTCTACAAAAATGAAAATAAAAGAAAGACATTCCCAGGTAAGCAAAGCCTGAAAGAATTTATTGATAGCACACCTGTATGACAAGAAATATTCAGGCAGAAAGCAAGTGACTGCAGACAGTAATTTGAAAACACACACATGTACACATACACACACTGGTAAGGTAAGTATGGGGCAGTTGTAAAATAATACTTAATTGTATATTTCTTCTCCTGTATTCCGTAAACTGAATTATAAAACTATGGTATATAGTTGTATTGTTGAGTTTATAACATATAGACATACACTATATTTGAGAATAACATGACCTAGAAGGAAGGTGGGAGCAAACCTATATTAGGATAAGGAAGGCATAAAAGTGGTAACTCAAACCTACAGTAATAGATGAAGAGAAAAGAATGGGTAAGAAGGTAATACAAAAACTCTATAAATATATATTTGCTTTCCTTTCTTCTCTGTTTCTTTAAAACACGTGATACTACATAAAATCAATTATAAGAATGTATTGTTGGGTTTTAACATATAAAGTGTAAAAAATTAATATTCAGAAAACTCAACTACATAGAGTCAGGAGACCAGAAGGGGGAGCTCTCATGTCCTGTGACGATAGCAGAACCCAACAGGAAGAAGAAAGACTCCTCTTCTTTCCTGGCAAGGACTCAGCCAACAGAAAGGCATGGACTCTATTTACAAGCGCCCTGCCAACTTCCTCCACCCCTCGACCCTCCCCCCATAAAAAGGTTCTCCTTTCTTGCTGTGTGGGGACTTGCATGTGGCTTCCTTCCCATGGCTACAGACCCCAAATTACAATTCTCTGCCAGTCTCAAATAAATCCATCTTTGCTGAAGAAATTTCTAGTAGCCTATTTGTTTCAGGTCAACAAAAGACATAAACTTTATAACAGTAACAGCATACAGAAGAGGTGGAATGGAGCTTTTTAGGAGTAAAGTTTCTATGTTTCACTGTAACTAAATCATTATAAATCTGAAGTAGATTTTGATAAGGTAAGCTAAAATTTAAGAGTATAGTGATTTCTGTACAACTCTGAATATATCAAGAAATACTGAACTGTCTACCTTAAATCTGTGAATTGTATGGTATGTAAATTATACCTCAATAAATGTGTCATTTAAAAAGACATGGAAGATCTGAATAATAACATATAACTGCAATCTAATAGATAAACATATCAATGCTCTGCTGGCCAAAGTACATGCAGTCTTTCCAAATACCCATGGAATAGTCACACACACAAAAGAAGTTTACATTAGGCAATAAAAACAATGTGAATATATTCCCCAAAAGTAGAACTTTCACTTATCCACAATGCAATAAAACTAGATGATGAATAAAAAGGATCAACATAATAAACTTATAAATCAAAATAAAATAATCTTTAAAATATTTTGAATATAATAATCTTTGGAATAATAAAAATGACAATTTCCTTATGTTTAAAAAATATTATGGAAACAGTATATATTAGCTTTTGAGGGGATTTATCTACTCAAGAAAATTCAGTTTTAAAGGCTTTGTTTTGGGATTTTTTTTTGGCTACAAGAGATCTTTGTTCCCCCATCAGGGATCAAACCTGCGCTCCTTGCTTTGGAGGCTTGGAGTCTTATCTTCCGGACTGTCGAGGAAGTCCCTAAAGGCTTGTATTACTGGAAAAGAATAAAGGAGCAATCATTTAGTTTGGGGAAGTAGACTGGGGATTTCTTTATCCGAAATCCAGTATTTAGGAAGTTGCTCAGGGAATCCAAGGTAATCATAACATGGAAATATTTATGGTCATGCTAGAAGGATTGGCCGTGGTTACAATAAACTCATATTTCCCGACCCAACAGGAGAGAGCCACTTTGCCCTTCACATTACCATTCTGAGGGATCAGTCTCTTTGTGGCAAAGGAATGGGATACACATCAACAGATCACCACAAAGTGAGATTGAAAATAAAACAGAACAACAGCCCAGATTCCTCACAGCCTGTGGAAGACATATTGATTGCGGTATCACAAGCAAAGCCATTGCTAGAGGTGGATGGGGCACGATTCCGACAGGTCAACAACCGAGGAAGGAAATCGATGGCTAAAGGATACTGACATGAAAAAGAATGAGCTAAATAGCAAAGGGAGGCTCTTGGGATAATTAATAAAGTCACCTTCTTTGTCCTCTCACTGTGACAGTCTAAAGGGAAATCCACAGAGACGAGCACACACAGTAAACAAAACCTCCCCCAACGTCACCTGATTCATTCTTTGTTCATATTTAAGAACTGCCCATGATTGCAGTTAAGCCCATTTTCTGAAACACAAAACTTTTTGTAATGCTTATTCAATTTTCAAGGCAAAGCCCTAATCATATATTTTTTTCACTGTACTATGAAATTTTGGCTCCTGTTTTAAATGGATTCATTCCAATTCCCCTCCATTTACTTTTGGTACTATTTTTTTCCTAGGATAATGTGGCCTCCCTCCTCCCCAAAATTAACATTTCACCAGCAGTTAGTTCTTTAGTGCGAATATCTTTTTCTGACGGCTGAAAAGGTGAAGGCAAAAAAAAAAAAAAAAAACGGGGGGGATGGCATTTTGGAACTAACAGAACGACTCAGAGATGGAGCTGGTGCTGGAGGAGTCCTCCAGGTAGGGAGCACACACTGTCAACTTCAGTTTTGCCTGGTGCATCAGGTACCGGAAAACAGAAGATGGGCCCTCAACAAGACACAGGCTGTGTTGACAGAAGTGCAGTAATTCTCAGACATTAGGGCCCAAACACCGATTTCCCTTGAATCGTCAACAAAAACAATATGGAAGTCCATCTTTGGGCCTGCTCTGTTCAGCCACTTGCCTCTCTCTTGCCTCACGAAGGGCATTCTACTCTGAAGAAACCAGCTTCTCTTGATCATTGCCAATACCTGTACAGGGCAACAGCACCTGAGCCTCACAGGGATGCTCCCTTGTCTTTTAGAAACCACTCGAGTCACATGTGGAACTTATCATTCAGCTGGCCCCGAGTATAGGTGTCCAGACAAATTCCCTGGAGTGCTGAATTCCAAACTTCTGTATGCAACAAAACAAGCTTCTGATGGGGCAGGTGGCATGTCGTGGCGTGTTCTAGCACTTATTTTTGTATTCGTACGCCAGACCTACATACCACTACTCAACCGTGACTCTGATAAGGCTTATGGTATTTAAAAAAAAAAAAAAAAACAACGTGGTGTATGACTTCTTGTGGGTCCAGTGGTTGAGAATCCACCTGCCAATGAAGGGCACACAGGTCTGATCTCTGGTCTGGGAAGATCCCACATGTGAAGGGGCAACTAAGCCCATGCCCGACAACTACTGAGCCCGAGAGCTTAAAGCCCTTGCTCCACAAGAGAAGCCACCATGATGAGAAGCTGGCATACCAGAACTAAACAAAGCCTGTGTGTAACAGTGAAGACCCGGTGCAACCAGAAATACACAGAGAAGTAATTTTTTTAATTATAAAATATTTTAAAATAAAAATAATAAAGACATAGTGTAATATGTCTTTTTATGGGGGAAAAGAAAGAGTTTGGTCTCAGCGGTGAGGGACATGTGGCTGCCACATTTTATCTTTTGCTTCACTGCAAGTAACCTGAGTAACTTTTCCAAGAGAAGTTTCAGAATCAAATATTTTTTTTCTCTTCTCCTATTTTTTAAAGTTTAGCAATGTCTGGGAAAATTAAGTTTTTAGGTTAAATGTGAGAATGAATTTTAAGCTCTCTGCTCCTTTTTGGATGCTCACCCTGAGGCAGTATATCAAGTCCAAGTGAACGCCACTGGGTGAGGGTGGTTGTCTCCAGTGCCTGAAGGTGACTGGCCTTCAGCTTCCTGTTGATCTGAACTGAAAGAAAACTCACCACCCAGCCTCACTGGGTTTGTTCACCCATGGATGTCTGAGCCACATCATCCCTGGGATCTTTCCCTCATTGCTTTTCCCAGATGTGGGATTTTCTGAAGTAATTTATGGTACAAAGCTTCTCATGTGATTAGTTAACCTGACCTGTATAGTTTTGCTTTAAGAAATTACCTCAGGATTTTAAATGTTTTACATCAGATGTTGAATATTTAATGCATGACTAAATTGATGAGTCACTAATAAACACACAAAACTTTATTTCCCTCTGGGAATGCACCGTCCCTTCTTGTAATTCACCCCATACATATATCTGTCATGGACTAAAAGGGTGTGTGCAATTATTTCAGTGTGGGAGAATCTCAAGATGATAGCTACAACCACAGTGTTTTGAAGGTGTGACTGTTGTGGGCACAGCCAGATAATTAATTAGATTTGAACAGTCTGAGTGCCAGTGTCTGTCCTTGAAATTAATTGAAGGTCTTCCAAAAAGAAAAAAGGATTACTTATGTCCTTCAGAACATAAATCAAAAAAACTTTAAAATGTTTCAATAATTCTTAAAATGTCAGTAATTGCCCTAGTTCTCTGTGCTTAAAGGGATTTATTAAGAGTTATTTTCCCATGACAACTTTTAAATGAAAAACTCCAAGCTGAAAAAAAAAAAGGAACTGGGATAATTGGCTTTGATGGATTCAAGTTCCAGTTCTGCACTGTAACTCTGGGTGCAGAGAGTTTAAAGGGGCAGATGTGCTCTGAAAATACGCTCTGTGAATTAGGGCACCGCACTATGGAAGGTAATGAACAGTGCTGAGATGTATAGCATTCACCCAGGAAGTGGGTCATTCCAGGCTTCATTCTTTCATGGTTTCAGGACCAGGCACAGTGTTGTGGTTTTGCAGATGAGATCTTGCCTGTGTTCTGAGCCAAAATATAGCCTCTCCCTGCACCATCCCACAGAGCAAAGCCAGCAGGGCCCCCAGTGCCCTGGCATCACCCTCCTCCACACCTCAGCCAGAGCCCCCTCTCCCTGGATGGCTCCATGTCTCCCAGGACTCCATGACTCCAGGTGGCTTCTTGTGGGATTACTAAGCTTCAGATAACTTCAGAGTAATGAAGAAAACACTGAAATGTCTCAACTTTATTAGGTAAGCATCAGACACTCTGGGGCAATGGGAAATGGCAACCCACTCCAGTATTCTTGCCTGGAAAATTTCATGAACAGAGGAGCCTGGCAGGCTATATAGCCCACGGGGTCGCAGAGTTGGACACCACTGAGCATGCACACCTGCAGAGAGACCATCAGAGCACGTAAACAATTTACAGAAAGTAGATTTCACTTTCTGATTCATTGATGATTGTCCCTAGAACCTTTTGTTTGTTTCCATTTTTTTTACAAGCTATATCTAACAATGTGAAATGCAGGAGAAAAAGGGTAAAGGAAAAGATACTTTTTTTTTTCCCCCAGTAAAGGCCAGACAATAAACTTAGGACTGTATCAAGCACAATGAGGTTTAATGGGAAGCTCTTGTGGGGTCCCAGCTCTGATGGAAGACAAACCTGCTCTCGGGGATGTGTGGCACTTCCTCAACCCTGGAGCAGCCCAGTCAGGATGTGGCTGCTTCAGTTTGGCCTCTGCCCACCATGGTCTTTGCTGTCAGCAGATGGTCCGCCATCTTTGCATCATTTACTCACTATCCAAGGTCACAACAACAGGCCTGCAACTGGCCAGAGTGTGGGTCCCACACATCCCTACTTCCTCCCATCATTTCAAGCGAGGAAGCACTCACCTCTTCAGCTTCCATAGGGACTGGGCTGCAGAGCGACGCAACAACCTATAGGTATATCCCCGTGCACAGATCACGCGGTAGGGGAAAAGTCACTTCTCGCGAGAACTGAGAACAGTGCAAATAGGAGCTGGGCCGAATCCCAGCCTGGCTGAAAAAGTAGAGGACCAGCCTGTGCTTGGGCTGCAGGGGCCCGACCCAGGAGGGCTTCTCCCTCTTCCAAGCTCCCACAGCATCTCCGTGGATTCCACTCACTGGTCACGTCACATCCCATGCCCGGGTTCATGAGTACCTCCCAGCGAGATGGCAAGCTTCTCACAGCCATCTCCCAGGAAGCCTGCACAGTGCTATGAACATAACAATTACTCGAAACATATGTGTTGACTAAGAATATTGAAACCAATGACATATGTGAGTATCACATGAAGTTGTATTACACTGTTTTCTGGAGAAATAGCCAAGTGTAGGGATAAACCCTGGGGCTGAGCAAACCCATGTTCTCATCTGAGATCCGTGTGACCTTGAGCTAGTTTTTTGCTCCTTTCCAGGCTTCAGTTTCCTCATCTATGGGTGTGGATGATAATACCTACCTTGAGGGATTGTTGGGATAATCAGAGATAGTGCAGGCAAGCTTTGTGCCTGGCACACAGCAGGCTCCAACATACAAGATTTAACTAATTGTAATTGGACATGGACTTGTCATGGGCTGTTCCTCACACTGATATTTCATGCCTTGATTAAAGACAAATGTGTTGTGCCTTTAAGTTCTTCTTTAGAGAATCTTAGATTAATCGCCAATTTGCTTTACATCATAGAATATGTATGTATTACATGCACACTTTTTTAAAATTTCCAAAATTTTTAGACCTTGATATTAGAAGATCAACATTCATTAATAACTTGTTTTTTGTTTTTTTTCAATTAATTTTATTTTTTAGTTTGTTTTGCTTTACAATACTATATTCGTTTTGCTATACATTGACATGAATCAGCCAAGAGTGTACATGAACTCCCAATCCCAACCCCCACCTCCCCCCTCCCCGCCCCACACCATCTCTCTGGATTATCCCCGTGCATCAGTCCCAAGCATCCTGCATCCTGCATTGAACCTAGACCGGCGAATAACTTGTTTTAAATGGTATGATGAAAAGAGATAGGGCAACCCAGTCCTATGTCTGGAAAATATGTTAACATTTTGGATAACAGCAAAGACCTTGTATTCTAAATTTTTAGTTTTATTTGAGGCAAGAAGGTGAAAAGACTTGGCACTTGGTTAATTAAGGTGCTGAGTTTTCAAGTTGTCAGCAAGCATTGAGTGCTCACTGTGTACAAGGGACAGTCCTCAGCATTTAGTATGTACCAGGGAACAAACCAGAGGGAGAGCTCTCCTTTCTTGGAGTCATCTTCTAGCAGGGGAAGACAGGCTACCAACAATGGAAAACAGGGATAAACTGAACACTATATTAAAAGGTGCTCAGCATTGTGGGTGGAGGAAAGTGGAGGAGTAAAAGGATGGCTGGGCACAGGATTGCCTGTGTGCTTAGTCATGTTCAACTCTTTTGAGACCCCATGGACTGTAGCCTGCCAGGCTCCTCTGTCCATGGAATTTCCAGACAAGAATACTGGAGTGGGTTACCATGCCCTCCTCCAGAGATTTTCCAAATTCAGAGATCAAACCCTGCAGTGGCAGGCAGATTCTTTACCACAGAGCCATCTGGAAAGCCCTGGGCATAGGATTGAGTATATTTAATAGCATGGTCAGGGGACTTCCCTGATAGTCCAGTGGCTAACACTGTGCCCTCCCAATGCAGGGGACCTTGGTTTGGTCCCTGGTCAGGGAACTAGATCCTACATCCTGTACCTAATACCCAGTGCAGCCAAATAAATAAATAAATATTCTTAAAAGATAATCAAATAGGATAGCCAGCGTAGACCTGGGTGAGGAGCTCCATGGGGGATCAGACTCTAGAGTCTGAGACAGTAAAAGCCCCCAAAATATGCCTTGAGGACAGAATTATCTAGAATAGTTTTCTACAGGTGTCATATTACTCTGAAAACTGCCAGATTCATTTCTTTTCCCTTAGGACATGCTATTGTAGACATGATCACAGTCATTCTTTTGGGAAATGTCTTTGCCCCTCCTCCCCACCTTTCTTTTTAAGGATTATATATAGGATTTGTGCTCAGAGAGGCAGCCATATGTATGCTAGGAGAAAAAGTAAGTTCCTTTCTTTTAACAGAGAGATATTTTTTAATTTGAAATTTAAGCAAAACCCACCCAAGCTATATACCAAGTGAATTATTTTTCTTAAAGGAGCCTATCGATCCAAAACAGGTCCAAACAAGAGCCAGTGGGACACACCTGGGAATAGTCTATACTCCTGTGTATGGATTTAGTAACCACCACTCCTCTTTCCAAAAGCTCTCTTGAGACTTGTCAGGATTTTGCTCTCCTGAGCCTGGAAGAGCAAAAAGAGTCATGGCATTGGGCCAACAAGGCACCAAAGCACCAGACTAGGAGGAAATCCCCACTTGCAATTACTGGAATATTCATAAAACTGAGATTGTCATGAAAAAATTCTGTTTTTGGTACAGAGTTCTCCCAGAATCACATGAGGCACACAGATGCCAGATCTTCAGAGTTCCAAGGATAACTCTTCAGTTGGCTCAATTTTTTTTTTTTCCTGTTACATCAAAACTAGAGAAATCTAAAGCTGCAGCTCTGAGTGCTCAACTCTGTCCCTTGGGATATGGAAGAGGAGGGGCAACCTGGCTTTTGAGTCTCCATGGTATCCAGGAGGAGAGAGGAGATAGAGAGGGGTTTGGGAATGGTGACTGCAGACTCAGCTAGCTTTGGGACACCGAATGCCTCAGTGCAGCTAAATAATCAGTTGGGAATAAAGAAATTAAGTCCTTAAGAGGGATCTGTTCTGAAAATTCATTTTTGATCCTGCTGGGATCAAGACAGTGTCTGGGTAAAATGTGCTGGACTCTATTCTTGTTCTGTTTAAGTAAGTTGTTTTCTTTCCTGAATTCCTCCTCAGTTCTATAATAAAAAGCAGTCCCTTATCTGAGCTCCTCTTTCTAAGAATAATCAATGTAATTGTTCTTTTGACCATGGGAAGTTCAGTCTTTGGGGGAAACATTTTCCAAACTGTTGCTGAGGAGCTGGATTACAAATGCTGTCAGCAGCTTGGAGCGCCTAACCCAGATTTGTTATTCGTTACCTCCTACCTGGTGTGGACAGACAATAGGGACCTTGCAATTTTGCTGGCCTAAGTAGTGATTAAAAAATCAATTGCAGACCTGTATCAGACTCGCTTGAGGTGCTTTGCCTTCCTTACTTTTAAAACATCTTATTTTGGCTGTATTGGATCTTTATTGTGGCCCCCAGGCTTTCTAGTTGAAGGGTGCAGGCTTACTCGCCTGCCTTAGGTGCAGGGATCTTAGTTCCCTGACCAGGGATCGAACCTGCATTCCCTGTAATGGAAGGTGAATTCTTAACCACTTGACTACCAAGGGAGTCCCTGCTTTGCTTTCTTTGATAAACTGAGATACTAAGAAAGGTTGCACAAAGTAAGGACCCAGGTCAAGGAACAGAAGCCCCCCTTCATGGTTCCCTCCCCACAGTCACCATCCTAATTCTTCCTCCAAACGCCATAGAGTAGTTTGTCTAGTTTTGAAGTTAATGCAATTTATAGATTACACAGAATGTACATTTTCATATCTGGCTCCTTTCACTCAACATTGCGTTCATGAAGGGAGCAGCAATACATAGGTGGTTTTTATTTTTCTATAGAATTCTGTTGCATGCCCATACCAAAATTTGGCACTTCCCTAGTGGCTCTGTGGGAAAGAATCTGCCTGCCAGTGCAGAAGACACAAGTTTGATCTCTGAGTCGGGAAGATCCCCTGGAGAAGAAAATGGCAGCCCACTGCAGTATTCTTGCCTGGGAAATCCTATGATCAGAGGAGCCTGGTGGGCTACAGTCCAAGGGGTTGCAAAAAGTCAGACGTGACTTAGAGGCTAAACAACAAGGAATAATATACCAAAGTTTATCTATCCAGTTATCCACTGGATATTTGGTTTGTTTCCGGTTGGGGTGATTATGAAAACCTCATGAACATTCTCTCTCTCTCTCTCTTTTTTAATTTTATTTGGGCTGTGCTGGGTCTTTGTTGCTGCCAATGGCTTTCTCTAGCTGCAGTGAGTTGGGGCTACTTTCCAGTTGCAGGGTGTGGGCTTCTTGTTGCAGAGGCTTCTTTTGTTGCAGAGCAAGGGCTCTGGGTGTACAGGCTTCAGTAATTCTGGTGAACAGGCTTAGTTGCCCCACAGCATGTGGGATCTTCCTGGACCAGGGATTGAACTGTTGTCCCCTGCATTGCAAGGCAGATTCTTAACCATTGGGCCACCAAGGAAGCCCTCCATGAACATTCTGGTGCATGCCTTTTGATGTGTGAATGTCTGTGTTTCTGCTATATATCCACCTAGAAATGAATCATCCCTGGGGCACAAGAGGTATGTCTCTTCGACTGTACTCAATGTTGTCCACCACTTTCCAAAGCAGTTATGTTAATTTATACTTGCGGGATGGGCTTCCCAGGTGGCACTAGTGGTAAGGAACCCGCCTGCCAATGCAGGAGACATAAAGAGACATGAGTTCCATTGCTGGGTCAGAAAGATCCTCTGGAGGAGGGCATAGTAACCCACTCCAATATCTTGCCTGGAGAATTCCATGGACAGAGGAGCCTGACAGGCTACAGTCTCTGAGGTCAAAAAAGAGTCGGACACAACTAAAGTGATTTAGCACACACACACACACACACACACACTTCTGGTATATGAGAGGTCTAGTTTCCCCAGATTATGAGCTGAATTGTATCTTCCTAAAATTCATATGTTGAGTTCCTAATTCCAGTACTTCAGAACGGGACTATATTTGGAGACAAGGTCTTTAAAAAGTAGTTAAAGTCCATGTACCCCAGTGTTCATCGCAGCACTGTTTACAATAGCTAGGACGTGGAAGCAACCTAGATGTCCATCAGCAGACGAATGGATAAGAAAGCTGTGGTACACATGCACAATGGAATATTACTCAGCTATTAAAAAGAATGCATTTGAATCAGTTCTAATGAGGTGGATGAAACTGGAACCTATTATACAGAGTGAAGTAAGTCAGAAAGAAAAACACCAATACAGTATATTAACACATATACATGGAATTTAGAAAGATGGTAATAATGACCCTATATGTAAGACAGCAAAAGAGACACAGATGTAAAGAACAGACTTTTGGACTCTATGGGAGAAGGCGAGGGTGAGATGATTTGAGAGATTAGCATTGAAACATGTATATTACCATAAGTGAAATAGATCGCCAGTGCAGGTTCCATACATGAGACAGGGTGCTCAGGGCTGGTGCACTGGGATGACCCTGAGGGATGGGATGGGGAGGGAGGTGGGAGGAAGGTTCAGGATGGGGAATGCATGTATACACATGGCTGATTCATGTTGGTGTATGGCAAAAACCACTACAATATTGTAAAGTAATTTATAATTAAATTAATTTTTAAAGGAGTAAGGAGGGTGATCTATAATTCAATATGATTGGTGTCCTTATAAGAAGAAGAAATTGGGACACAAATACACACAGAAGAAGGAGCATGTGAAGACTGAGGGAGAAGACGGTTAACTACAAGCCAAGGAGAGACACCTTCAGGAGAATCCAACCTGCTGACTCTTGATCTTGGACTTCTAGTCTCCAGAACTGTGGGGAAATGAATTTCTGTTGTTTAAGCCACCCAGACTCTGCTATGGCAGCAGAGTTGTTGTTGTTATGGCAGCCCTAGAAAACAGAAACACTCCATCTCATCACCAACACATGGTATTATCAGTCATTTTTGTGTTAACCATTCTGGTTGGAGGGTGCAGTGATATTGTATTGTTCTATTAATTTGCATTTCCCTGAGACCTAATGAAATAGAGCACATTTTTCTATATTTATTGGCCACCTGATGCAAAGAACCAACTTGTTGGAAAAGGCCCGGATGCTGGGAAAGACTGAGGGCAAGAGGAGAAGGGGATGCCTGAGGATGAGACAGTTGGGTGGCATCATCAACTCAATGGAAATGAGTCTGCGCAAACTCTGGGAGACAGTGAAGGACAGGGAAGCCTGGCGTGCTGCAGTCCATGGGTTTGCAAAGAGTCGGACATGACTGAGTGACTGAACAGCAACAAGCTGACTGTTTGGACATTCTTTTCCATGAACTGCCAGTTCAAGTCTTTTTCTCTCGGGGTATCTATTTTCTGATTTGTAAGAATTCTTTCATATTCTGTGTATAAGTCCTTTGTCAGACATATGTCAGCAAACATCTTCTCCCATTCTGTGGCTTGTCTTAGTATTCTTTTCATAGTGTCTTTTGATGAGAAGAAGTTCCTAATTTTGATATAATCCAATCTGTCAATCTTTTTCTTTATGTGTTGTGGTCCATTTAAGAAAGCGTTACCACATGGTAATTTAGATCTTCTTCTATATTTTCTCCCAGAAGCATTGTTGTTCTGACTTTCACACCTAGATCACTGATATGACAGGACTTCATTTTTATGAGTGATCTGAGGTAGTGGTCAAGATTCATTTTTCATCTGAAGATATCCAGTTGATTGGCACCATTTATTGAAAAAGCCATTTTTTCCCCTTACTGCTCTGCATTTGTCATCTCTATCATAAATTAGATATCTATATGCGTGTGGATTTATTTCCAACTCTTTGTGCTGTTCATTGGTCTATCCTTGAGTTAATATCACTCTGTCATATTATTTTAACCTTATAGTAAGTCTTCATATCTGGCAGTATAAATCCTCCAAATTCATTCATTCTTCTTCAAGGCGCTCTCTACTATTTTTAGCACTTTGTATTACATAAATTTAAAATCAGCTTGCCAAGTTCCTATACATCTACTGGGATTTTTATTTGGATTGCATTGAATTTGGAAAGAATCGACATTTACAAAATTGAGTTTTCCAGTTCATGAACATGGCATATCCCCTAAATGTACTTGAGATATTATTTTAAAATCTCAATTATGATTTTTTTTTTGCTGTCACTGCAGAGGTCTTCTCTTTCTTTTGATTTATTCCCAATTATTGGCTATTTTATACCATTATAAAGTGAAGTCGCTCAGTCGTGTCCAACACTTTGCGACCCCATGGACTATAGCCTGTCAGGCTCCTCCGTCCATGGGATTTTCCAGGCAAGAGTGCTGGAGTGGATTGCCATTTCCTTCTCCAGGGGATCTTCCCGACCCAGGAACCGAACCCGGGTCTCCCGCATTGGAGGCAGACGCTTTACCGTCTGAGCCAACTTGTCTGTTACAATTTTATTGTCTAATTGTCTGTTGCTGAACATAGAAATATAATTAAGTTTTGTTTGTTGACTTTATATTCCATAACTTTGTCAGACATTGATTTCAACTATTTGTCTGTGATGCTTTGAGTTTCCTATTCTTTGGGTTTCCTTTGGGTATACAGTCATATTGTTTGTAAATAATAGCAGTTTTATTTCTTCCTTTTAAATCCATATGCCTTTTGTTTTCCTTTCTTGCCTTTTTGCATTCCTTATGCCCTCTGGTACAATAGTGAATGTAAGTGGTAATAACCAATACATAGATGGCCCCTGACTTACTATGGCCCCACTTATGATTTTTATACTTTATGAAGATGTAAAAGTGATACACACTTAGTGGAAACTGTATTTTGAATTTTTATCTTTTTCCAGGCTAGCGATTGCACACTATTTTGTTATGCTGGGCAGCATTAGTGTAACCACAGGAGTTATCCCCATCAGCCTCGCAATCACAAGGGTAAGTAACAACATGCTTACAACCATTCTGTGTTTATCACTTTCTGTTGTTGTTTGGTCGTTAAGTCATATCCTACTCCTGCCAGGCTCCTCTGTCCATGCGATTTCTCAGGCAAAGATACTGGAATGGGTTGATGGGTTGTCATTTCCTTCTTCAAGGGATCTTTCTAACTCAGGGATCGAACCCTTATCTCCTGCATTGGTTGGTAGCCAGATTCTTTACTGCTGAGCTGTGGAGGAGCCCCACTTTCGGTACAAGAAGTCAATAAATTACATGAGATATTCCCAATTTTATTTTTAAATATGTTAGATGATTTTGCCCAACTGTAGCCTGATCTAAGTGTTCTGAGTGTTTTAGGTAGATTCAGCTAAAGCTACAATGTTTGGTAGGTGAGCTATATTAAATTGATTTTCAATTTACAATATTTTCAACTTACAATGAGTTTACTGGGATATAACCCCTTCACAAATCAAGGAAGATCTGTATTTTTCTTGTTACCACTTTCTGATAGGGGTTTCAGTATTTCACTTTTCTGCTGGTGTTTTTAAATACCCTGCAAAAGGAAGTTTCCATTTCTTCTTAGTTTGCTAAGAATTTTTACAATGAATGTGTTGAATTTCATTATATGATTCTTCTGCCTCTATTAATGTGATTCCATGGTGTTCTCCTTTAATGATTGCATGTAATTATTTTTTCACTCTTCTTTCAAAATTGATTTTCTTTCTTTCTTTTTCTAATTTGACTGCACCCGGTCTTAGTTGCAGCGCTTGGGGTCTTCCTTGCAGCATGTGGATCTAGTTCCCTGACCAGGGATTGAACCTAGGTCCCCTGAATTGGGAGCTTGGAGTCTTAACCACTGGACCACCAGGGAAGTCCTGATGGTATGAAATTACATTAATTGATTACACCAACCTTTCATTTCTTGGTCTTTGTATATTATCCTTTTCTATGATCCTTGATTTAGTTTAATAATGTTTAAGATTTTTACATCTAAATTCATGGGAAAGATTGGCTTTTTCTTTTCCTATAGTATCCTTGTCAGTTTTGAGATCCAGGTTATTCTGGCCTCATAAAACAAGTTGGGGAGTGCTCCCTCTTTAAGTAGTCTCCCCCCCGAAATAAATATTTATTCTCCATAAAAGTTCAGTTAAATTCACCAGTGAAACCATCTATACTTGGAGTTTCATTTGTGGTATGATTTTTAATCATGGATTCAATTCATTAAATAGGTATAAGATTACTCAGATTTTTCTGTTTCTGCTTTTCACTTTTGGTAGGCTGAGGGGTTTTTTCCCCCTAAATTTCCAAATTCATTAGCATAAAAAATTTATTATCATCTTATCTTTTTAACATATGAAGATTGACTATGATATCCTCTTTGTCAGTCTCATACTAGTACCTTGTGATTTTTCTCTCTTGTCTTGATTTGTCTTACCAGGTGTTTATAGACTTCAATATCATTTTCAAAGAAGTAATCTTTGTCTTTGTTTCTTGTTGTTTTTTTTTTTTTTTTTTTTTTCTTTTTGGCTGTACCATATTGCATGTGGGATCTTAGTTCCCCAACCTGGGATTGAACCCAAGCCCCCTGCATTGGAAGTACAGAGTCTCAGCCACTGGACTGCCAGGAAGGCCTCTGTTTCTTTAATATACATCTGTTTTTAGTCTCACTGGTTTCTATTCTAATCTTTATTTTCTTTGGGTATACTCACTTGCTTTTCTCTTCCTAGCATTTAAAATGGATACTTGCGTCATTAATTTTCAGCCTTCTTTTCTAACGTAAACATTTAAGGATGAGAAGCACAGTTTTATCTGCATCCATACTTCATCATCATGCATTTATTATCATTTAGTTCAAAATACTCTCCAACTTTTATTGCAATTTCTACTTTCACTCATTAGATTTTTTAAAAGTGTTTCTTAATTTCTAGCATTTGAGGATTTGGTTCTAATTATTGATTTCTAGCTTAATCTATTATAATAAGAAAACATATTCTGTACAATTTCAATCCTTAAAAATGTGCCCAGACTTGCTTTATGGCCCAAGAACTGGCCAATTTTCGTGAATGTTGCCGTATTCTTGAAAAGAATGTGTATTCTGCAGATGTTAAAAGCAATGTTTGTATCTGTTTAGTTCGTTAATCTTATTTACATCTTATATTGATATATCCTTATTGTTCTGTAAGTCTTATCAGTTACTGAAAGAAATCTGCTAAGCCCTTCTCTTGATGAATGTGAATTTGTCTGTTTCATAGTTTAGTTCTACTCATTGGCTTTATCCATAGTGAGGCTGTGTTATTAGATACGTGTAAATTTAAACTGTCATACCTTCTTGGCTATTGACAGCTTTCTCATTAATCTTTCTTTAGCCCTAGTAATGCTTCCTATCTTATATTTTTGTATGACATTTATATAACTGCCTCTACTTTGTTTTGCTTTGTCTTGTCTATGTTTCCCATCTTTTTATTTTCATTTTTTTATATCCTACATTGAAAATGTCTTATTAGCAACATTGAGTTGTACTGTGTTTTATTGTTCAATCTGATAATCTTTGTCCTTTAATTGGAGTATTTCATCCTTTTATATTTGCACAATTAATGACGTGTGCTAAGTTGCTTCAACTGTGTCCGACTCTCTGCGACCCTGTGGACCGTAGTCTGCCAGACTCCTCTATCCATGGGATTCTCCAGGCAAGAATAGTGGAGTGGGTTGCCATTTCCTCTTCTAGGGGATCTCTCCAATCCAGGGATCAAACTCACGTCTCTCACGTCTCCTGTGTTGGCAGGTGGGTTCTTTACCACTAGCACCATCTCGGATCTACCATCTTAGTATTTCTCTTCCACTCATTTAATCTTGTGTGTTCATTTTTTTTTTTTTAACATTTTTTGGATTAATGAGTCATTTTTACCAATTCTTTTCCTCCCTCTACTGATTTGTCAAATACACATTCTTTTACTCTTAAAAATCTGGAGATGACAATATGTGTCTTCTATTTTTAGAGCCTAATATAAATTAGTACATTTATTTCTTCCTCGTTGATTAAAACTAAATTTTTAATTTTTTAACTCCCCCTTTTTTCCCATGGTGGGTGCTTTCTGTGCCCCACTTAAACCTCCTCGGCACCATTTCCATGCATGTTGACCCAGTTTACAACTCCCAGCATCTGTGACTCAATTGGCTTGAGGGCTTCTTCAGATACTGAGTATCAAGCAGGTGAGAAGAGTGCCTAGAAATTTAAAACTGCCTGAAGTAGTCCTCAATGAATTGCCTATCAAAAATGGTGCATAAACATCCCAGCTTCTCTGCCCTTCAGGTGAGATTAGCTCTGAGGTGCCTGATCTCCTCTGGTCCCAAAGGTTCCAGGCAGGATTAAGCTCTAGTTAGCCCTAATGCAAAGAGCTGACTCATTGGAAAAGACTTTGCTGCTGGGGGGGGATTGGGGGCAGGAGGAGAAGGGGGACAACAGAGGATGAGATGGCTGGATGGCATCACTGACTCGGACGTGAATCTGAGTGAACTCCGGGAGTTGGTGATGGACAGGGAGGCCTGGCGTGCTATGATTCATGGGGTCGCAAAGAGTCGGACACGACTGAGTGACTGAACTGAACTGAACTGAACTGAACCCCTAGTGAGAGTTTGTTAGATTATATGCTCTTCATTGGTCCCCTCCCTTCCAGACCTCACTTCCCCAGCCCCATACTGATACAATCTGTGTTAACTCCCCAAATAAATTATTTGAACTCAGATCTTTGTTCCAGGATCTGCTCTGGTGAACTCCCCTTCCACCATCACCAATGACACGTGATACTGTGCCATTATTTTTTAATTTTGTGTGTCTGTAAAACTCATAAGTCATTGTTATTTTTGTTTTATGTAATCAGTCTTCACTTGAGATTTACACACACGTTTCTCTCTGCCATTCTTTAATCCTTTCTGAATTTCCACCCTTAACTCTGGAATTATTTTTCTGATGCTTGAAGAACTCCTTTTAGCCATTCTTCGAGAGGGATTATACATAGCTAATTCTCTCTAAATGTTTGTTTGCCTAAACGTTTCTTATTCATTGCCTAGATATTTCCCCATTTCACCATCTTTTCTGAAGCATACTTTCACTGGATGTGTGATTCCAAGCTGGCGATTATTTTCTTTCATCCCATTAAAGCTCTTGTTCTGTTTTCTTCAGTCTTCTATCCTTTCTGTCGAAAACTCAGTCGTCAATTTCATTGTTTCTTTTGGAGAAAATGAGTCTTTTTCCTCTGGGTACTTTTAAGATTTCTCTTTAAATTTTTAACATCTTCACTATGATTTGCCTAGCTATGGCTTTCTTTATATATGTCTAGCTTGGGATTCATTCTCTCTCTCCTCTTGTTTTGGGACCCCAATTACATAATGTTAAACACTTTAAACAAAATGTCTTTTTCAGTATTTTCTGTGTTTCCCTTTTCCCATACACATAAAATCAACAATCACAAGTATACCCTTTGTCAACTGGGCACCCCAAAGCATCTATTAAACCATACTTAATCTGCAAATAAAGACAATATCAGGGCCATAATTCCACCAAATATGGTACAACAATTCTGCAAATGATGAAAAATATACTAACTCCTTCCTAAGAAGAGGTAAAGTCCTTGAGTGATGTTTACTCTTTTCCTGATAACCTTTAACTTGAAAATATGATTTAAAAACTAACAATACTTAAATCCTATAATGTAAAGTCAATACTTGTGTTGCACAATAAGAGAATGAGAGAGGGAAGAAAATAAGGACATTTGTTATACACACAGAGACAAATATATTCATAATAATATAAGGAAATACTCATGAAAACGAAGATCATGGCATCTGGTCCCATCACTTCATGACAAATAGATGGGGAAACAGTGGAAACAGACTTTATTTTGGGGGGCTCCAAAATCACTGCAGATGGTGACTGCAGCCATGAAATTAAAAGACACTAACTCCTTGGAAGAAAAGTTATGACCAACCTAGATAGCATATTCAAAAGCAGAGACGTTACTTTGCCGACTAACGTCTTCTAGTCAAGGCTATGGTTTTTCCTGTGGTCATGTATGGATGTGAGAGTTGGACTGTGAAGAAAGCTGAGTGCTGAAGAATTGATGCTTTTGAACTGTGGTATTGGAGAAGACTCTTGAGAGTCTCCTGGACTGCAAGGAGATCCAACCAGTCCATTCTGAAGGAGATCAGCCCTGGGATTTCTTTGGAAGGAATGATGCTAAAGCTGAAACTCCAGTACTTTGGCCACCTCATGCGAAGAGTTGACTCATTGGAAAAGACTCTGATGCTGGGAGGGACTGGGGGCAGGAGGAGAAGGGGACGACCAAGGATGAGATGGCTGGATGGCATCACTGACTCGATGGACGTGAGTCTGAGTGAACTCCGGGAGTTGGTGATGGACAGGGAGGCCTGGCGTGCTGTGATTCATGGGGTCGCAAAGAGTCGTACACAACTGAGCGACTCTACTGAACTGAGCTGCTCTTTTGATATTCCTTCTGCCTTAGGGAATCACCTCAGCTGGTCGTAGTTCTTTAGCTGGTAGTGTGGCCCAAAGCTTTATTCCTGAAGTGTCTGGACCATTAGCAGTCCTATCTGGAGTGGGTCGTTGTCGTTTTCCACTGGCCTTAATCACAGGGCATGGCAATGCTAAGAGATGCCTTAGGGCGTCTCCTGTATTCCAGACATAACTCTTCCTTGCCTCTGTCGTGGAGTAGCAGCTTCAATTTCCCCTTGGTAGTCAGGATCAGTCACCCCTGTCATCGCAAGCACAGTAACTTCTTTCTTTGCCTGTTGATTCGGAGGCATGAGGAGTCCAAAATGACCAGGTGGCAGTCCTGACTTCCAGCTCAATAGAATCATTGTTGTGACTCCTGGGAGAAGCATTCCTCCCATGGAATTAAGACCTCCAGGCCAGCAGAGCCTACCCGAGTAGGAACAGGAAGCACGCATTGTGCTAGTGGGTCAGCAGGGGTAATAGTCAGTGGTGCCACTCCCATTTCTGCCTCTTGATTCCTAGACCTGTGAATCCTGGCTCTGGGGGAACAGCATGACGTTTTGGATGTTGATTCAGAGTGTGTATACCCTTCTTGTGAACCTGGCCTCAACACGGCAAGATAATTGCTACCTAACCAGTGCTGTCATTAAATCTACAAGAGGCCATTCCACCATTCTACCAACCAGTTGCTTCAGGATGGTGAAAAGCATGGTAAGACCAGAGAAATACAGAACTGTGAGCCCATTGCTACACTTTTGCTGTGAAGTGCGTTCCTGGGATTTCCCTGGCAGTCCAGTGGTTAAGACTCCATGCTTCCACTGCTGGGAGTGCAGGTTCAACCCCTGGTCAGGGAACTAAGATCCCACCTGCTGTACAGTGTGTCTGAAACAAAAAAGAAAAAAGAAGAAACACGGCATGAATGATGAATAAGATATTCAGTCCACAGATGGGAATTTGGGCCCAAGTATTGTGTGCAGGGAATGAAATAAACACAGGGAAAGTATCCATTATAGTAGGAACAAAACATCCCCCCTTACATGACAGAAGCTGGTCAGTGTAATCAACCTGCCATCAGGCAGCTGACTGATCACCTTGCGGAACAGGGCCATACCCAGGACTGAGAGTTGGTCTCAGCTGCAACCAGTGAGTTGCAACCAGAGAGCTGCGATCAATGGCAACAGTAGCTAGTCTAGCCTTGCTGGGTGGAAGCCATGTATAGCTCCATCCCTGCAGTATGGCTGCTTTGTTTGTGAGCCCACTGGGTGCTGACAGGAATGGCTAGGGGTCTCCACAGAGGCTGGGTGGTCCCCAAAGAATCCATCATCTTATCTACTTTATTATTAAAATCTCTGAGGTCAGCTTTTGGTGAACATTCACATGGGATTAAAAAAATCTTCATATTTTTTACACATTTGGAGATGTCTGTCCACACAACTCTGCCCCAAATATCCTTGTTACCAATTTTTCCTATTATGTTCCTTCCAAGTTCCCATCCATACAGTCAAACCATTGGCCATGGCTCATGAATCAGTATAAAGCCACATGTCTGGCCATTTCTCCTTCCACGAAAATGAATCAGGTGCACAAGTAAAAGTTCTGTCCACTGGGAAAACTTCTTTTCACTATTTCTTCAGGATGTCCCAGCGAGGGGCCTTAGCACCGCAGCTGGCCACTTCCGGGTGGTACTGGCATATCATGGAGAACCATCCATAAACCAAGCCTAAGTTTTCTCTTCAGCTGAGGGTAGGGATCTTCCCTTGCGGACATAGGTGCAGGCTGAGAGTTCAGCCAATCACAGTGGTAACCCGGCCAATCACAGGATAAGATTTGGAGTTCAATTTTCAACCTCAGACCTGCAGGTACAGGAGTCAAGGTCCTCCTTCAGGGCACATGTAGGAGCTTTACAGAGACAGTACATGCCTACTGAGTATCATCATAGTACAGAAAGATTTAAAGCAAAAAGTGAAAGGTCACCGTCCCTTCTACCTCTTTCTCCCAACTCTCCCTCCTCAGGGATAATCACTGAGTTAATCTGGGCTGTGTGTGCACATGTGTGTTTTCAATCTTTAAAATAAGAACACTGTTTTGCACCTCTTTTTTACAATATTTGTTTACTTGTTCTGGCATGCAGGAACTTTCGGGGGCACGTGGACTCTGGCTGTGGCTCAATAGTTTCGAGGTGGTGGGTTAGTTTTTCCACAGCTTGTGGGAGCCTAGTTCTCTGACCAGGGATCGAACCCACTTCCCCTGCGTTGCACGGTAGATTCTTAACCATTGAACCACCAAGGAAATCCCTGCAACTCCTTTTATTTTCAATTAGCAACATATCCTGAACATACATCCGAGTCATTGTATGTAGATCTACCTATTTCTTTTAACAACTCTACAGTGTTTTGTGGTAAAGGAGACATCACAATTTATTAGAACATTTATTAATGGACATTTACAGTATTCCCAGTATTTTTCTTTTACAAACAATGCTGCAGTATCTTTGATTGTATACAATTGCTGTGTTTTCTGTGTATGTGTGTAATTATATGTTTCTGTAGAATAGATGTCTAGAAGTGAAAATGTGTGGGTCAGAGGGTGTGGTGTCCTTCATTTAGGTGGACAGCGGCAAATATGCTTTGTAAAATTCACAATATGTTTTTTTGGCTGTGATGTTGGCATGTGGGATCCTAGTCCTTGGACCAGGGATTGAACCCATGAACCTTGCATTGGAAGCTGAAGCTTAACCACTGGACCACCAGAGAAGTCCCATGATATTTTTAAAATTATATTTGTTTGTTCTAATGAGAATATTCCAGGTAACTAGGCCACCAGAAAGGGCTAAGGATTCTTTTGTTCTTTTAAAAGATGTGGTCAGGACATGGATTAGCAAACTATGGCCTGTGGGTCAAATGTGACTTGTAGCCTGCTTTTGCCACACGTGGCCTGCAGACTGTTCTTATATGGTCCATGAGCTAAGAATGACTTTTACATTTTTAAGGATTTGTTAAAAAAAAAATCAGAAATGAACATGCAGCTGAGACCGTCTGTGACCCACAAAGCGTAAATATTTACTATGTGGCCCATTATGGGAAAAGTTTCCTGACCGCTGGTCCAGAGCATCCTATTTTAGTTTTGATGTGCATTTGAATCCTGGAAACTAGCTTTTGAGATCTAGAGTGGGGCTACAGCTTTAACAAGATCCCAAGCGATGCTGCTGATCCCTGGACCATACTCTGAGGAAAAAGGCTCTAAGCTGCACTGTTCAAAAAACTAACACTTGCAATGTGGCTAGTGCAACTAAAGAACTATAGTTTTTGTTTTATTTCATTCTAATTAATTTGTATTGAAAATTTAAAGCTAGTACTTGATTTGACGATTACAAATCTTAAACACTTTGGTATGTAAAGTATTTAAGATTTTATTCTCAATTTTATGAAATTTAAATACATATCAATTATTTCCAATAAAAATTTAGTATCCTAATTGAGGTATGTTCTAAGTGTAAAATGGCCACTAGATTTTGAATACCTTGTATGAGAAAAAATTGTAAAATTTTGAAACATATTCATATATCCAATCATCATATTGCTCACCTTACATGTATCCAGAGTTTTATGTCAGTACATCTCAATAAAACTAGGAAGGAAAGACTGTAATCATTTTTTCTATTGATTATATGCCAAAATATGTTAATATATTTGGTTAGATTTAAATTAATAATTACTTCTTTTCACTTTTTTCATCCAGCTATCAGAAAACTTTAAATTACATACGTGGCTCATGTTCTCTTTCTGTAGGACGGCACTGGTCTAGAGTGGCCGAGGCTTGTGTTTCTGAATGCATGCGTCAGGCAAAGGAACCAGGTTTTATCAGCCAGGATGTGGGAGGCACAAGAGAAGCTAGTTCATGGAAAAGGTAAAGAATTTAACAATTTGTTGAAAAAGTTATGCATTTTTCCAGAGATTCTTGGGTGGATAAGGAACTCTGTGCCTCATCCCCCCAGAATCCATCATTCCCACCAGAGGCACAGTATTCTTACCCTTCATGGAATTGATGCTTTAATGCTGTGCATTTCAGTGTAGTCTTTTTTTGTGTAATGAGTCAGTCTAGACCATCCTGGAAATACTGAGCCTAGTGAGTGCTGAATAAAGTAATGAAGGATCAGGTGAGTTTAGATGCCTTGCCTGAAGCCAGGAGAATAGAGAAAATGTTCATTGAGAACGTTCTTCAACCAGAAGATTTGAAAAACTTTGAAAGTAAACATCTATAAGCAAAGAAAAAAAAAAAGCACGAAAAGGAAAAGAAGCAGCAGGAGGGGATGCTGAGGAACAGATTCCACCAGCAACCTAGAATCTTCTTTGGGAAAGTCCTTTAATTGATGGGGTAAATGCATGTTTATCATAATTGGAGGTGTGTGTTTAAGCCAGCCCACAAATGTCTGACTTGAAGACCATCTAAGTTCAGAAACCAGAGGACTAAATTTAAATTGAGTAATGACATAGACAAAGAAAATGGAAATTATTTATAATTATGCTGCTAATTGAGTTTCCTCTGCTTCCTGTCCCTAAAAGAACTCTTTATGTTCTTTTTAAACATGCATGCCTGCATGCATGCTGAGTCACGGTCATGTCCCAGTCTTTGTGGCCCGTGGACTGCAGCCCACCAGGCTCCTCTGTCCATGCATGAAGCTCAAATAAATACTTTTTTTGGGAAAAGAGTGAGAAGAATGTTTCACTTTACAGAAATTTTCTTTGCTAAGTATTTATCTTAGGATCTCACACAGAGTAGTTTTTGAATAGAGCATCACTTAACTCATAAAGAAAATCCCATTGTCATGACCACCAAAGTTTTGTCATCTTCATAACTAAAGAACACAAAGATGACAAAACTTTGATATTATAAATAATAGGAAAATATAACTTGATTTGCCCGAAAGAAACTTATTTGATATGGAATCCATTTATCAATACATGCCTGTGCGCTAAGTCACTTATGTCATGCCTGACTCTTTGTAACCCTATGAACCGTAGCCCACCAGGCTCCTCTGTCCATGGGATTCTCCAGGGAAGAATACTGGAGTAGGGTTGCCAGGCCCTCCTCCAGGGGATTTTCCCCACCCAGGGATCAGACCTGCATCTCTTAACACCTACCTGCATTGGCAGGTGGATTCTTTACCACTAGCGCCACCTGGGAAGCATAAATAAACTGAAAAGTGAAAGTCGCTCAGTTGTGTCTGATTCTTTGCAATCCCATGGACTGTAGCCTGCCTGGCTCCTCTGTCTATGGAATTCTCCAGGCAAGAATACTGGAGTGGGTTGCTACTTCTTTCTCCAGGGGATCTTCCTTACCCAGGGATCGAACCCAGGTCTCCTGCATTGCAGGCAGATTCTTTACTAACCGAGCCACTAGGGAAGCCCACAGGTTTACCTTCTCCAGGGGATCTTCCCAACCCAGGTCTCCCACATTACAGGCAGATTCTTTACCATTTAAACTGAAGCTGGCATTAAAATGGGTGGAGTGTATTTTTACTCTTTTGAACACTTCATTCTCCAAGAGGTCCAGGTAGACAGAGAGGCAATATCACAGATGGTGATAGTGTTTAGGGATTAATTTTAAACTACTTATCATTTAAAAAAATTAAAGCCACATCTGAAGTTACATAAGACAGTTCACAAGACACTGAGCTGGAAGGTGCTGCCAAGCAGAAGTGCTAGTGGGTATTTGGGGTGGACTTTGCTCATCCTTGCTATCCCTTGTTTAATCTTTATTGTTTTGAGCTGTGCTGGGTCTTTATTGCTGTGCAGGCTTTTCTCTAGTTGCAGTGCCCAGGCTTCTCATTGCAGTGGCTTCTCTTGTTTTGGAGCGCAGGCTTTAGACATTCTGTCTTCAGGAGTTGCGGCACATGAGCTTAGTTGCCCTGTGGCATGTGGAATCTTCCCAGATTAGGGATCGAACCCTGTCCTTGCATTAGCAGGCAGATTCTTAACCACTGGACCACAAGAGAAGCCCCTATTACTTGTTTATTCTTTTGGTATTAGTACAAGATTCTTTTTTGAAAGACCAGCTTGGCCTGGCCAAATCAGAGCTAATACAATAGTAATTGGGTGAACATATGCCATGATCACCTGACCCAGGCTAGGGCAATTAACGTCATCTGTTGGGAATTAGAGTGGTGACAGGAATGAGAAGGTCAGAAAGTGGTTGGAACTGATTCACCTTAGCAGCAGTGGCACCTGGAATAGACAGTTGTCAGTTCCTGCTCTCTGGGGTTCTGGACTTCCCCTGGATGGTCTCCTTTACAATGTTGTTCTGTTTTTCCTTGGATTCCATGAGCTCCAAATCTTTCCAACCAAACGTTTAAGTTAACCAGACTTAGTTTCCATTGCTTATAAACAAAGACCTTGCTGCATTCTGGACTGAACACAATGAGAAAATACATTAGGAGGTAATTTAGCCCATCTGTAGACCATCATTAGGCAGAAATGATCTCAGAAAGGGTCAAATCCAGCTTAGCTAAACAGAAATAGTATATTCCATAATGTCACCTACTAAAAAACTGAGTGTCTACTAAGAAGTTCTCCCAAGAAGTTCTTCCTTACATCTAATTTTAAATTCTCAATTCTCAACTATATCCATTTAATGCTATTATTTAATTATGCATTATTACATGTTTATTAGGTAACAAGAAGACAACATGTCAATGCAGAGGGATAACTACAAGGGCATTCATTATACTCTTTTCTCTACTTTTGTAAAGTTTGAAAAAAATGTCTCTCATGTTTAAGATGGTCAATTAGTTCTTGCTCTCTTTTTAAAATACCTCTCACATGTATAACTGGAAAGGCAATGGCACCCCACTCCAGTACTCTTGCCTGGCAAATCCCATGGATGGAGGAGCCTGGTGGGCTGCAGTCCATGGGGTGGCTAGGAGTCGGACACGACTGAGTGACTTCACTTTCACTTTTCACTTTCGTGCACTGGAGAAGGAAATGGCAACCCACTCCAGTGTTCTTGCCTGGAGAATCCCAGGGACAGGGGAGCCTGGTGGGCTGCCGTCTATGGGGTCACACAGAGTCAGACACGACTGAAGCGACTTAGCAGCAGCAGCATATGTATAACAGGGTAGCAATACTATGGGAATACAAGACAAAGTTCTACTTTTATGGAGTGTATTAGGTAAAAGAATGAAGATACAGGACTCCTGGTCCATGTAGAAAAGCTTTTGTGAGCACAGATGTGGAACAAAGATCCCTCAGATGCAGGTGAACTTATACTGACATCAGGAAGCCAAATGAGCACAGAGTGGAAAGATGCGTGAACTCCATGAGGTGGGCACCAAGGTGAGTCCTAGCCACTTGCAAAGCTTCAGCTTTAAGACTGTTAGAGGATGTGCTGTGTGTGTGAGTGAGTGTGTGTATGCGCTCAGTTGCTCAGTCGTTTCTGACTCTTTATGACCCCTTGGACTGTAGCCCACCAAGCTCCTCTGTCCATGGAATTTTCCAGGCAGTACTGGTGCTACTTTTAAGACATCTGATTGAGTGGCCCAGCCAGCTGGCTGCTGGGGCACCAATCATGAGCAGACAAATAGAGAAACATGTTTGCCAGAACACCTCCAGGCAGGGGTGGGGTAGGGGGAGGTGTTCTTAATGTACATATAACGAATCCACTGATCAACTGCTTGGGTTGGGATTTGAGACCTCCATGGGGCACCTCTGGCATGAGTAGGTGACAGACAGTCTGCCCTCTAAGGCAGATGGGTCCCATTACCTGCAGGACTAGCATAGCCTAGTGTCTGAAAGCAGGCATTGTCATCAGACAATCTGGATTCAGATCTTAGCTTCACTACTTCTTTTTTTTCTTTTTAAAAATTTTCAAAGCTTTTTTTTTTTTGGTAAAATACACATAATGTAAGATGTGCTATTTTTACTATTTTTAAGTGTACAGTTCGGTGGTACATTCACACTATTGTGCAATCTATCTCCAGAAGTCTTTCATCTTGCAAAATTGAAACTCTGTGCCCATTAAATAACTCCTGACTCCCTCCTCCTCCCAGGCCCTGGCAACCACCTTTCTACTTTCTGTTTCTCTAAATTTGACTACTCTATTATTAGGTAACTCACATAGGTGGAATCATACATCATTTGTCTTTTTATGACAGGCTTATTTCATTTAGCATAACATCCTCAAGGTTCATCCAAGGTTAACATGTGTCAGAATTTCCTGCTTTTTCAGGGCTGAATTAATATCCCATTGTATGGAGATGCCACATTCATCCACATTGTTGCCCATTCATCCATGGATGGATACTTGGGTTGTTTCCACCTTTTGGCTATTATGAATAACGTTGCTATAAACATGGGTGTAGAACTATCTCTTTGAGACCCTGCTTTCAGCTCTTTCGATTATATACCCCAACGTGGAATTGCTGATCGTATAGCAATTCTATTTTTCAATTTCTTGGTTCCGTTTCTTGCTTGGCTATGCTGGGTCTTTGTTGCTGCACAGGCTTTTCTCTACTTGTGGTCAGTGGGGGGCTACTCCCCAGCTGTGTTCATGGACTTCTCACTGCAGCAGCTTCTCTTGTGGCAGAGCATGGGCTCTAGGGCGTACTGCCTTCAGTGGGGGCAGCACTTGGGCTCAGTAGCTGTGGCCCCCAGGCTTGGGGTTTCCCAGGTGAAGCTACTGATAAAGAATCTGCCTGCCAATGGAGGAGACCTAAGAGATGCAGGTTCATCCCTGGGTTGGGAAGATCCCCTGGAGGAGGGCATCCAACCCACTCCAGTATTCTTGCCTGGAGAATCCTCATGGACAGAGGAGCCTGGAGGGCTACAGTCCATAGGGTCTCAAAGAGTGGGACACGACTGGAGCGACTTAGCACACGCGCACAGGCTCCAGAGCTGTCTCAGTGGTTGTGTCACCTGGGTTTAGTTGCTCCACGGCCTGTGGGGTCCTCCCAGACCAGGGATTGAACCCGCGTCTCCTGCATTGGCAGGTGGATTCCTTACCACTGAGCCGTCAAGGAAGCCCTATTTTTACGTTTTTGAGAGACTACCATCCTATTTTTCACAGTAGCTGTGCCAATTTTCTGTCCCATCAGCAATGCATGCATGTTCCAACTCCTCCACATCCTCAAGAATGCTTCATATTTCCCTTTAATATTAAAGCTATTCTAATAGGTTTAATATTTAAACTTGGAGGTTTTAGTGCTCGCATCTGATTTGGAGCATACAGATCCGTAACCTGTGGCAGAGGGTAATGGTAGTAACCACAGTTGGTGGTAGGAAACAAAGAGGCCTCAGCGGGAGAAGGTCACCGACCAGCTAATATCAGAGAACGTGAAAGCAGCAGCAGGCCAGGCCACCCAGATGAGGGAAGAACAAGAGAGCCACACCCAGAAAACTGTGCTTACTTAGGGCTGCTTTCCACCACAAGTGTGTGGAGAAAAGGCTGGCAGCGGACAAAGAGGAACCAAAGCTATTAAAAGAATGGAGGAATTGGTCCAGAACAAAGGCTAAAGCTCCAAGGGGGTAGTTTGGGTCATCAGCGTCCACTTTTTACAAGTATATGATGGGCAAAAGCAGCAAGGAAAAAATTTTTTAAGGAAAAGGATGTTTAAAACAGGGGAAATATACTAGCAATATGACAAAGACTTAAAAAGGAGAATTTGAGTTCAATATTAGACCAAAAAAAAAAATTAAGATAAAGTTATACAGAATGAGGAATGGTTTCACCACAAAGTGAGGAAGTACTATTTTGGAACTCCTGCTGCTGAAAGAATGTGTCTTATTGGAGGGAAAGTTCAATCTTTCCACAGATCAATCAAGTAGCAGAAGAATGTTCAGTCTCTGGATTCTCTGATATATATGTATATTTTTTAAGCTTGGTCAGGTTCCCATTTCCTTATTCCCAGTTGATGTCAGAAAACTCTCAAAATTCAAATCCAGCGCGTCTGAAATCCAATTTATATTCTTCCTTCTTTCCCACTCCACCTCTTTGAAGAATTCCCCTGACACCACAGCTTCCCCTGCCACCCCTTTTGAGCTTTGGAATCACCATCATGCCTCCTTCCTTCAATGACCCAGTCAGGGGTTTCTTCTGACTTACGTTCTGAACTTGCATCATTCTCCACTGCCCCAGCCCTGATCGCAGGTTATGTATAGAGCATGGCTTATCCATTGAGCAGGCTTATCCACAGAGCATGCCAACAACTTCCCAGCTCACCTCTAGTCTCCATCCCCCATTTATCCAGCTCTCTCAAACCCCAAGGCCACCCCACCACCCACTGCTCTACAGCTGGTCAAGCCCCAACCCATCCTTGACTCCTGGTTTCCCATAAGAGTAGCCTGAAAGTTTTTAAATGACCTTCAAGGCAAATTAACCTCCACCCTATAAACAATCACTGCTTCCTGGATTCACCACATGTGGTTTTTTAAGCTACAGTATTACCACATTGTAAATCATATATAATTCAATATAAAATAAAAAGTTTAAAAAAGTTACAATATTGGAAAAATAATATTATTTTAACAGCAAAAATTCAAGGCAAAATTTCCCAGTCTCATCAGTTTGTATACATCCATGGTATCGTCAGGGTTCCCTGGTGTTGCAGATGGTAAAGAATATGCCTGCAATGCAGGAGACCTGGATTTGATCCCTGGGTCAGGAAGATCCCCTGAAGAGAGGAATAGCCACCCACTCAAGTATTCTTGCCTGGAGAATCCCATGGACAGAGGAGCCTGGTGGGCTACAGTCCATAGGATTGCAGAGTCCGACACGCTGAGTGACTTTCACTTGACTTAATGGTATCCTCTGGTCCTTGTCCATATGCTCAGTCCATATTTACAGACTTGCAGTAATGTTGATGGAATTTTCTATCTTATTTTACATAACATGATGTAGGGAGTAATTTTCTGTTTTGTTAGTAATGTTGCCAGATCATTTCCCCAAAGCATTGCTGCAATTCACATTTCTACTAACAATGTGTAAGAATATCTAATTTCATGTATTCTTACTAGTTACTCTTCCTCATTTTTTGACAATCTGATGAGCTGTTTTCTATAAAAGAAATGTGCTTCAGTTTCTTCACATTTATTCTCTCTTTGAATTTCTCTTCCTCTGAAAAGTCTATTAAATCCCTTCGCTATTTATCTGTTGGATTACTTTTCTTCCCAAGTTGAGGGCATTTGTGTATTGAAGACTTTAACCCTTCATCTGCCGTGTGTAATGCAAGCTCTTTCCCATTATAGATCTCTCAGCCCCACCCCCTTAGTCCTGAATCAGAAAATGAAATGTCATTTGTCATGTCACAGGAGAATGCATCCAACTTGCTGCCTCCTTGGGCACTTTGCCTCACCGTTCACCTCCTCCCCAACAGGCTAATTCCCTTCAAAACAGAGTGATGTATAAGTGTCTTTGTTAGTGTGAAAGGCTGGAAATGAAAGGCCAGAGTCCCTGACTGAATAGGGATGGAGGTGGGGTTGAGGAATGATGTAAGACGTGATTGGAGAGATGAAGCAGACACGGGTCACACAGGCCTTGTAAGATTTAAGTGCAAAGGGAAGGTATGAGCTAGGTTATGTTTTTGAAAGGATGCCTGTAGTTGCTGGATGGAAAATGCACTAAAGGAGCAAGACTAAAAGCAAGGAGCCCAGTTAGGAGGATATGACAGTGGTCCACGTGAGAGGCAGTGGTGGTTTGGACTAGGGTACTGGCTATGGTTGTAGGAGAGGTTGATAGACACATAATGAAGGGTCAATGTGGTCAATAGATTATGCTAAAACACGAAGCATGAGACAGAGTGTAGAGATTAACTCTTGAGATTCTGGCTTAAATCACTGGATGGGAGGATCTGGTTGGGAGTGGAGTTCAGAAGGAAAATAAGATTCAGTCTTAGTTTGTCAACTCAGAGCCACCTGTGAAACCAGATGAAGAGGTGAGATGTTGGAAGATGGAGCTCAGACTTGGTGTTTGGGTTGGAGATGTGAATTTGGAAATAAGCAGCAAATAGATGATGTTTAAAGCCAGGGAAAGGAGGTGCCAATAAAGGAGACTACCAAATCTGGGAGCCTGGAAGGCACATTACCAAAAGTGGTTTCAGTAAGTAGGTGGGACGTGGAGTTGGAAAATTGGACTGAGTTGGAAAATTCATAAAAGGTGAACAAGGAGAGATGGCATATGGAGACAACTCTGTCAAGGAGCTCAGCTGTAAATAAAGAGTTGAGAAATGGGGAGGTGGGTAGAAAGGGTGTGGAGTCAAGAGCAGAGTTGGGACTTCCCTGGTGGGTCCAAGCTTCATCTTCCAAAGCAGGAGGTGCCAGTTGATCACTGGCTGGGGAACTAAGATCTCACATGCTTTGTGGCCAAAAACAAAAACAAAACAAAAAACAGAACAGAAAACAGAAACAATATTATAACAAATTCTATGAAGACTTTTTAAAGAATGGTCTATATAGAAAAAATCTTTTTAAAAAATTTAAAAGGAGAGGTGTTTTGCTTTCTTAAGTGGGGGATATGAGAGCTTGGCTGAATGCTGAACAGGGATCAGCTCAGGGAGGTGCTGAAAAGGGTAGAGGAATGGGTCCAGAGCATGAGGAAAAGTCTTGACTTAGGGCAGGAGGAGGTCACCTCCCCGACACAATAGAAGGAGGTGAAGGAGAAGATGAGAATGTGAGAAGCCTGTAGATTAGACATAGGAAGGATCCTGTTTGGTGAGAGTGGGGTGGGGGTGGAGGGTGCTGGCAGAAAGTGAAGCAGGAGGGGAATGGAGAAAGAAATATTTACAGAGCCGAAAAAAGAAACCAGCCCTTAGATTGCAAAGAAGGTGAAGAAAAGGCCCATTTTATGAAATTTCAGAATACCAAAAATAAAGAGAAAATTCTCCAAGAGAGAGAGAACCAGATCACACACAAGGAAATGATGAGCCTGCTAGCACCGTATCCATCATTGCAACACCGAGAGCTAGAAAACAACGGAATGCCATAAAGAGTTTCGAGAGAAGTTTAACTTTTGAACCCAGAGCTCTGTACCAACATGCGAATAGAAAGGGCAAAATCAAGATATTTTCAGTCACCCGAAGATTCATAAAGTTTACACTCCCAGACACATCCCTGAAAATCTCCCAGCAAGTCAGACAATAAATCCATGAGAAATATATGTGATACTAAAAACAATGCCAAGCAAAGAAATGAGAGTAGAGGGTGTGCTTATAATTAAGTATAACTAATTGCCGGCTGGTTTTTTTTTTTTTTTTTTTAAAGGCTGTCTGAAACTCAAGTTCAGCTGCTTATCAACATAAGCGGAGGTGGGAGAGAGAGAGAGGAGGGAAGTGAAAGTCCACTAAGTTCTTCCTCTCCTTCAGAGGAGGAAATAGATACTGATTACCTCTAGTTACTGAAATCTAGTTAAATCTAGTTACTACCTCTAGTTATTGTAATCATAATCCTAAAAAGAACAGAAGATGTATGCAGTCTATATATTCTAATCCCCAGAAGGAAAGAATGGAACAACAACAAAACCTATTAATTCAAAGGAGAGATAACTTTCTTAAAAGAGGAGAGGGCAACGAAGGCAACAGAAAAGAAATCCTTCTGTGCAGAGACAGAAAATCTAAACAAAGATGGTGTAAACAGTGCTAAATGTATCTCATTGAGAAATTGAAGTTATTAGAAAAAAGACTAAATGTCTGATCAAGACTATCTTCTCTTTTCCACCCCGACTGGGAGGTGTTGTTACCCAAAACAGGCTGGCATGAAACAATGACTTCTTTTGCTCATGGGTTCTGTGGAGCAGGAATCGGGGCAGGGTACAGTGGAGGGAGGTGGCCTGTCTTTGCTCCCGATGTTTGAGACTGAATTGGAAGTTTTTCACTCACATGTCTGGCAGTTGGTGCTGGCTGTTGACTGGGCCTCTCCATGTGGCCTGGGCTTCCTCACAACATGGTGGCTGGGTTCCAAGGGCAAGCATCCCAACAGAAAAGGAGCCAAGTGGGAGCTGGAAGTCTCACAGCCTCACTTCATTCTGTTTGTTGGAGGTGAGTCACAAAGGCCAGCTCATATTCCAGGGGAGGAGAAATCAGGCTCCACCTCTCATGAGAGAAGAGTCAAAGAATTTGTGGACATGTTTTAAAGCCATCATAATAACCAAGTGGAATTCTTCATGATAAAACCAAGAATGCACTATATAAACAAACTTTAAAATTTCGATTCTACAAAAAAATATGGTGATGTACTTAACAAAGATAATATACAGCTACACAGGCAGACTCTTAAATAACACTAGTCTTGGCGATTTGTCAATCAATTCTTTGGGTTTTTCAAGTTCCCTTTTTTTCAACTCAGGTCAGGTAAATTCTATTAGACTTACAATCAAGAAAACCTAGCTATTTGACATATGGACAAAATAAAAATCAAAATAAATGATAAACAGATAACCTTAAAACTTTAAAAATGGATCTAACAAATATACCAGATAGCCTAAAAAAATAATTCAGGGTGAAAATGTTAGGGGATTTCATATTCACTAAACTTATAAGTAACCAAGAAAATAGAAGTTAAAACAACAATGAGATATCAAAATTTTAAAGTACTAATAATGTCCACTGCTTGCAAGAGTATAGTGTTAGTCACTCAGTCGTGCCCGACTCTTTGCGACCCCATGGACTGCAGCCCACCAGGCTCCTCTGTCCATGAGATTTTCCAGGCAAGGATACTGGAGTGGGTTGCCATGTCCTTCTCCAGGGGATATAGGGGGAGGATATAGGGGATATATTTATTCTCTATTGTTAGGTATGTGAAATTGTACACCCTTTTGGGGAGACTATTTGCAATATCTATTAATTTTAAGCCCCACACCCTTTGACCCAACAATTCACTCTTAAATATTCAGCCTACATACATCTTTACTAATGCAGTACTGTGTAAATACTATGCAGTATTTTTTAAAAAGAATATCTGTGTGTAATAATATGGAAGATTTATAAAACACAACATTAAGTGAAAAAAGCAAGCAGCAGAATATATAGAGCTCAAGATTTCTTATTTTTCTAATTACAGAACTAAATAATATATCTACAATTTATGTCCATACATATGCACACACAAAGAAAAGTGTAAAGAAATATTTGTATTAAACTGGTAACAGAGGCTTCTTCTCTGGGTTAAAAGTAGTGTTAAAAGTCTGAAATAAGAAGGTAATAAAAAAAACTGAGTCATTTTCAGTCATATTGAAATTAATACAATATTGTTAATCAACTCTGCTGCTGCTGCTAAGTCGCTTCAGTCATGTCCGACTCTGTGCCACCCCAGAGACGGCAGCCCACCAGGCTCCCCCGTCCCTGGGATTCTCCAGGCAAGAACACTGGAGTGGGTTGCCGTTTCCCTCTCCAATGCATGAAAGTGAAAAGTGAAAGTGAAGTCGCTCAGTCGTCTCTACTTCAACATAAAAAACATTTTTAAAGGTAATTAAAATTTCTTTCCTTTATATCCTGCTGTATTTTGGACTTCTTAAACATAAAATATACATGTACTAACTTTAAAAATTAAAAGCATAATGAACTTTTAAAAAATGTTTATAATTTGCCATACAGTTCACTCACAGTGTGCAATTTATTGGTTTTTAGTATATTCACAGAGTTGTGCAGCCATCATTATAATCAATTTTAGAACATTTTCTTCAGCCTCAAAAAAACCCTTTATCTACACTTGCCCTCCAATCTTCCCATCCCCCTCAGTCCTAAGCAACCACTAATCCATCCTCTGTTTCCACAGGGTTGCCTTTTAGGACACTTCATATAAGCAGAACCAGGAAATATGTTATCGTTTGTAACTGGCTTCTTTCACTGAGCATAATGTTTCCAAGGTTTATCTGTGTTGCAGTGTGTTTCAATACTCATTCCGTGTTATAACCCCGTAATATACCACTGGGTGGATATGTGCCCCTGTTTGCTGTATCCATTCAGCAGGTGGTGGGCATTTAAGTGGGTTCTGCATGCGTGCATGCATGGTCAGTCACTTCAGTCGTGTTCAGCTCTGTGCGACGCTGTGGACTGTAGCCTGCCAGGCTTCTCTGTCCGTGGGATTCTCCAGGCAAGAACAGTAGAGTGGGTTGCCATGCCCTTCTCCAGGGCATCTTCCTAGCCCAGGGATCCAACCTGCAGCTCTTACTTCTCCTGCATTGGCAGGCGGGTTGGCAACCACTGTTGCCACCTTGGTTCTACATTTTAGCTATTATCAATAATGCTACTATACTATACACATGCGTGCATAAGCTTTTGTGTGTACATATATTTTCATTTCTCTTAGGTATAAATCCAGGTAGATTGGGTCAGATGGGAGACCTATGTTCAACTATTTGAGTAACTGCCAGACTGTTTTCCAAAGTGGCTATACCATTTTACACTCCTCCCAACAGTGTGTAGGGGTTCCAATTTCTTCACATTCTCAGTAGCACTTGAGTTATTTGTCTTCTGATTTCTAGTGGGTATGATGTAATATCTCATTGTGGTTTTGATTTGTTTTCCCTGATGACTAATATGTGGAGCCTCCTTTCATGTACTTCTTGGCCCTTTGTATATCTTCTTTGGAGAAATGTTTAATCGGAGTAACAGTTAACAATTGCCCATTAATATTAATCTAGTTAATACAATTAGATTACTTTTATTGTTGAGTTGTTAAGAGTTTTTCATATATTCCAGGTACAAGTCCTTTATCAGATGTATGATTTGCCCACATTTTCTTTCATTGGGTAGATCAGATTTTTACTTTCTTAATAGTGCCACGTGAAACACAGAGTTTTTAATTTTGATGAAGTCAAAATTCATCTTGCTGCTTGTACTTTTGGTGTCATATCTAAGAAACCATTGCCTTGTCTAAGGTCACAAAGATTTACTCCTATGTTATCTTCTAAGAGTTTATAGTTTTTGCTCTTATATTTAAGTCTTTGATCCATTTTGAGTTAATTTTTGTATATGGTGTGAAAGAGGGGTCCAAGTTCATTCATTGGCATATAGATATCCAGTTGTCTCAGCTTCATTCATTGAAGAGAAATTTTTCCCCAACTGAATAGTCTTGACATCATTATCAAAAAATTGATTTACCATAAAGATATGGGTTTATTTTTGGACTCTCACTTCTGTTCTATCGATCTAAATATTGCATGCCAATATCACACTGTCTTGATTACTTTTGCTTTGTAGTAAGTTTTGAAATCAAAAAGTGTAAGTTCTCTAAACATTGTTCTTCTTTTCAGGATTACTTTGGCTATTCTGGGTTCCTTGGGTTTCATGTGATTTTTATGATCAGTGCATCAATTTCTACAAAGAAACCAGCTGAGGTTCTTTGGTTTGGGGTTTTTGTTAAATAAGTGGGTGGCAGAGGATGACATAGTTAGATTGCATCAGTGACTCAGTGGACGTGAATCTGAGTAAAGTCTGGGAGAGATAGTGAAGGACAGGGGAGCGTGGTATGCTGCGGTCCATGGGTTGCAAAGAGTTGGACACGACTTAGCAACTGAAGAACAAGTAAGTTTGTATTGGGGTATAACCAATGAACAATACTGTGATAGTTTCAGGTGAACAGTGAAGGAGACTCAGCCACACACATGCGCGTATCCTTCCCCTACCTCCCCCTCCCCCAGCAGCCATAAGTTCATTCTCTAAGCCTATGACTCTGTTTCTTTTTATAAGTAAGTTCATTTGAGATTTCTTATTCTTTAAAAGATTTTTCTGATGTGGACCATCTGTAAGTCTTTATTGAATTTGTTATGATATTGTTTTTCTCTTTTATGTATTGCTCTTTGACCACGAGGCCTGTGGGATCTTAGCTGGGATCCCAGGGATCAAACCCACACCCTCTGCACTGGAAGCTGAAGTCTTGACCACTGGACCACCAGGGAAGTCCCTGAGATTCTGTTAGGGAGGGCATTGAATAAAATGACTTTTATAGTGGTAGATATCGTTATGTTATTATTATTTTACAAGAAAGAAGAATAAAGTCGCATTTGACTAAGAGGTTTCATGAGACTCGACATAAGGGAGTTAATAAATGTCAGTGTGTCGTCATCTTGGTCTAGAGTTGCCAAATTCTCACCGTATAGTTTCCTACATAGCTTTCAAACCCATGCTTCCTTCTCCATCTCTGCTCTAAAGTTACAAGGTACATCCTTAACTTTTCACAATCTGCTCAGAGTTTGTTTTATACCACACTTCACACGAAATGTAGAAAGTTTGCAACCATGTAGGTCCATTTACATCCCTGTCCTTCATGTATCGTTGTTATAATTATTATATCCACACACATTATAAACCCCATAATATAATGTTATCATTTTTTAACACTATTTGTATTTTATTTGCATTTTAAAGGAATTAAGATGACAAAAATAAACTCTTTTAGTTAGTTAGCCACCTATTTCCCATTTTCAGTGATCTTCATTCCATCCTGTAGAGTTGAGTTTTTATCTGGTTTCATTTTCCTTCTGTCTGAAGAACTTCCTTTAGCATTTCTTGTAATGCAAAGCTGCTCTTTAATTGTTGTGTTAGTCGCTCAGTTGTGCCGGACTCTTTGACACCCTGTGGACTGTCGCCTGCCAGGCCCCTCTGTCAATGGGATTTCCCAGGCAAGAATACTGGAGTGGGCTGCCGTTTCCTCTTCCAGGGGATCTGCCTGACCTAGGGATCGAGCTCGAGTCTCCTGCACTGGCAGGCAGATTCTTTACAACGAGCCACCAGGGAAGCCCCTCTTGAAGGATATATTCACTAGGTAGCCGTTTTCTTAAAACCCTTTTTTTCAAACATTTTCTGTCCCTTTCCCCTCTCTTTTCCTTCTAAGACTCTGATTACAAGTATGCTAGACATTTTGATGGGCTTCCCAGGTGGCAGCAGTGGTTAGGTACCCACCTGCTAATGCAGGAGACATAAGGGACGTGAGTTCAATCCCTGGCTCAGGAAGATCCCTGGGGAGGGCATGGCAACCCACTTCAGTATTCTTGCTTGGAGAATCCTATGGACAGAGGGGCCTGATGGCTACAGTCCATAGGGTCGCTAAGAGTTAGACACGACTGAAGCAACTTAGCATGCAGGCAGACATTTTGATATTGCCCCACTCATCCTTGAAGTACTGTTCAGTTTTTTCAATGTGTATGTCTTTCAGAATGGATAATTTCTATTGATTTACCTTCAACTTCACTGACTCTTCTGCAATATTTCTTCTGCTCTTAAAACCTCCTAGTGATATTTTTAAATTTATGATATTGAAATTTTCATTTCTGATACTGAATTTTCAGAGAAATTTTGAGAATTTCCATTTCATTCTCTTTTTATAGTTACTATTCTGCTGAGATTTTCTATTCTTTTATTTATGGCAAATACATTTTTTCATGTCCTTTTGGGCATAGTTGTAATAGCTGCTTTTAAATCCTTGTCTGCTATTCTCATATCTGAATCATCTTGGAGTTGGTCTTCATTGGCTATCTTTTTTCTTAGACTGTTATGTTTTCTTGTGTGTGTTTTGTTGTGTTTTTTTTAAATGTATCAGGGAATCTGGAGTGTATCCTGGATGTTATGTGATACACTGTAGAGTCTCTGGCTTCTGTTATGTTTCTCTTAAGAAAATTGGTTTAGATTTGAGCTTGTAGTTAACTTGACTAAATTCAAACTGTAAATTTTGTCTCCCCTCTGTAGTGGGTGGCAGCTCAAATTCAAGTGCAATTCTCTTAGCCTTAGCTGGCTGCTTGGTGTCTGCCCCATTTCTATGCAGCTTAAGGATCAACTGGAGATTTAGACTCCCTCTCCTCTTTCTTGGATTCCCGACTCCTCACTCTCCAGTGACTGTGGAGCCCTAAAGTATGTCCTCTGGTTCATCAAGCCAGTAATAATCTAGGTTCTTCTGGCAGACTTTTAGCTACCCTTCATGCACACACTGGGCTTCCCTGGTAGCACTGCTGGTAAAGAATGCACCTGCAATGTGGGAGACCCAGGTTAGAAGGGAACAGCCACCCACTCCAGTATTCTGGCCTGGAGAATTCCATGGACTGTATGTATAGTCCATGGGGTCACAAAGAGTCAGACGCAACTGAGTGACTTTCACTTTCATGCACACAATGGGGCCAGCCTTCAGGCTACTTAAACAAAAACTCTGTGGTGTCCTTTTCTTCCAAGTGCTGACTTCTTTCCAGCATCTGCCTGCTTTCTTCATTCTCCAGTATCTTCACATAGTTGATATTTAGATTTTGTCTAGAGTGCATAGCTGGGTGTCACTGGATGTTCTTGACTGATTCTTAAGAAGTATATGGGCAGAAAAAATATGGCTCAGAATCCCTGATCTCATTGTTAAAGGGACAGTTATTTTTATCCTATATAATATGGCTTTCTAACTCCCCATATTTAATCTTATTTTATTTCCTTACTGGGACTGCTAGTCCTCAACATTTATCTAAGTGCTTTGAAATGCATGGATTATTTTATTTAATTCTCACAACTCCTCTATAGGGAAGATGGCTTTATTATCCCCATTTTACAGATGAGAAAATTGAGCAAGAGAGATTAAGTTGCTCATTAAAGTCACTGTGCATGAGTATTTAAATGGGCTGCTCACTCTACAGCCCATTTTCTTTCTCAATCCGGCTATGAGACACAGCTTACACAGAGGGCAAGTTTTCAGGACCAAGGCTATAGCTGGAGGGAGAAGGTGGAAGGAATCTATGACTTTGATCTTGGCCCAGTCCTTGTTAGTCATCCAGTCAAAGGATTATCCCAGCAGGGCACAACCAACAGAATCCACTCTCGTTAACGAGAATGAAGTCCAAGAAGAGTTCAAGAGGATGTTAGGAAGTTGGCAACACCTCTAGAAGAGCCAGGGGACAGAGTACGGGGGCCGTGCAGCCACTTATACTGCCCACAGCATCCAGGACGCTGGCTATCTCTTAGCTCCCCTCCTTAAACCTTCCAGTCAAGCCCTGACGACTATCCCCAGTGTGCTCGTTGTCAGGTCCTTCCTGCATACTCATCCTCACTGCGAAGGAGGCCGAGAGAAAGCGTTTCTGGCTTCTGTGTGGGGAGATGGGACATCCTTGAATGTTAGAAGGGTGTTCAGACGCTGCTGGGCAACCAAAGAGTTCAGCTGATGTGGACATTCCACGTCAGTGGGCCACTGGGCAGATTCTGTGTGACCTGCTTTTCTTATATTAATTTCTCCCAGTAAGAGGCCTTAGACCAACCCCTTTCTATGCTGCCCAACTCAGTTTCTCTCCAACTTGAAAGCCAAACTCTGCAAGCAGATAGTTTTATGGGAGCATGACTCATACCGGTTTTCGTTTAACTGTTATTGCACCTTGATGATGATAAAGTAACTGCACTTGGAATGTAAGCTAGATTTTCTAGCTATTATAATAAAAATTGGATTCTAAACGTATACCTGTGGAAACTCTTGATTTGCCCAGTGTCACCTCCAGTTGTTGGTCAAGTAGACAAGGATTGCTAGCAGTGTCCCTTCGGTTCCCAGGACTCAGCATTGGGATCTGAGCCTTGGGGGTGGGGGTGGGGGGCGGTTATCTAACCAAAAGGGAGTGTCTGGAAAGCTTAGTGGGTTATGTACTTTTCAAGTGACCTTTGGAATTTTGACTGAAAATGGTAGAGACAGAAGCAGTTGGAGGGATGGGAAGGGATAACCCTGCGCTGCCTGCTGTCCCTCAACTGCTAAATCAATACAGACAGGAAGTTCAGTTCCATATTTGGGGGAAATGGGCTCAGGTGGTATAAAAGTTTTACTGTAACTGACTGGTTCATAGATTTTCTTTGGGGCACCAATGAAAATAAAGTATTGTTTGGGCTTTTATGGTCATTTAGTTCTGTTCAACTATATGAAAACTAAACTAAAACCCTGTCTCATCATCTTAAGGCTAGTGTTCTCAGGGTATATATTCAGCAGTCATATGATTTGGGATTTTTGGAGCAATCCCAAGTCCTTATTATTTAGTAACTGTTTGAATCTTATATCCCCTGGAGAAGGAAATGGCAACCCACTCCGTATTCTTGCCTGGAAAATTCCATGGGCAGAGGAGCCTGGTGGGCTACAGTCCATGGGGTCACACAGTTGGACATGACTGAGCAACTGAGCACAGTTCAGTTCAGTCACTCAGTCGTGTCTGACTCTCTGTGACCCCATGAATCGCAGCACACCAGGCCTCCCTGTCCATCACCATCTCCCGGAGTTCACTCAGACTCATGTCCATCGAGTCAGTGATGCCATCCAGCCATCTCATCCTCTGTCGTCCCCTACTCCTCCTGCCCCCAATCCCTCCCAGCATCAGAGTCTTTTCCAATGAGTCAATTCTTCGCATGAGGTGGCCAAAGTATTGGAGTTTCAGCTTTAGCATCATTCCTTCCAAAGAAATCCCAGGGCTGATCTCCTTCAGAATGGACTGGTTGGATCTCCTTGCAGTCCAAGGGACTCTCAAGAGTCTTCTCCAACACCACAGTTCAAAAGCATCAATTCTTCGTTGCTCAGCCTTCTTCACAGTCCAACTCTCACATCCATACATGACCACAGGAAAAACCATAGCCTTGACTAGACAGACGTTAGTCGCCAAAGTAATGTCTCTGCTTTTGAATATGCTATCTAGGTTGGTCATAACTTTTCTTCCAAGGAGTAAGCATCTTTTAATTTCACACGCATTCATATTTACAATTGTGTTTTACATATATGTATATGTGAATGAGGGCTTCCTAGATGGCTCAGTGGTAAAGAATCTGCCTGCCAAGCAGGAGATTCAGGTTTGATCCCTGGGTCAGGAAGATCCCCTGGAAGAGGAAATGGCAACCCACTCCAGTATTCTTGCCTGGAAAATCATATGGACGGAGGAGCCTGGCAGGCTACAGTCCGTGGGGTCATATGAGTGAGACACAACTGAGTGAGCAGGCACACATATATGAATGAACATATCAGAGCTCTATGTGTTCATGAACAGACTTTCCTTCTTTTTCTTAACAGAGCTACAGAGGATACTAACCAGCTATCCCATGGTTATCTAACTAGTCTTCCATTCATAACAGACATCCCATTGTTTCCTGTCTTTTGCAACAATACACAGTGTTCTGGTCAATATCCATGTACGTACCTCTTTGTGCACATAGAAGAGCTTATGAGATTGAATCTCTGTCAGTGGAATTACTAGGTGAAAGGTTAAAACACTTTCAAATTCGATAGGTATTGCTAAATTGGCCTCCAAAGAGGTTGTATCAACATACAGTCCTACCTGTTTGACCTACCCACTTATTAGTATGGCACATTACACCTGTCCAACTGGTATAGCTTTAATTTGTATATCTTTTATTCAGAGTATTAGCACTTTCAAGCATGTTTAAAATTCATTTGTACTTATTATTTTTTGTTTAATAAACTCTCTAACCATGCTCATTTTCTTTCAGACTATGATTCTTTTTCATATTGATTTGTGAATGTTCTTATATATAAATTATCATTTCTAATACAAATGAGCTTTTCTCTTTTAAAGTAAAGATTACCTTATTATGTAACAACCTAAATGGGAAAAGAATTTCAAGAAGAAAAGATACATGTGTATAATGTAGACATAAATCACTTTACTGTACACACGAATCACTTTACTGAATCACTTTATTGTACACCTGAACTATCATAACATTGTTAATCAACTATATTCCAATATAAAATACAAAGTTAAAAAAGTTGAATTCTCTGCAAAAAAAAGAGTAAAGATGACTTCTCAAATGTAGAACTAAATGTGATTCAGTGTCTATAACTAGGTGTGGCTCTGCAGATGAACAAATTCATAAATCAGAAACAATTCATTCTTACAGCATGGTTCCAAATTTTTTTATTTGGAAAATATGGTCATTAAAGAGCATTTTGAAATAATTTACTGAAATATGCAATCCATTATGGCATCACACATTTGCAGAGTAAATCAAAGTGACTTTAAAACATTTTATAGTTTATGAAACTATAAAAATTATAAAACTATAAAATGTACATGGCCTAAAATATTTTTATAGTTTATAAAATTAGAAAAGTAATAAATATACACTCATCGTTTTAAGTCCAATATATGGGTTGGCCAAAAAGTTCATTCGGATTTTCCTGTAAACTCCTATGGGAAACGCAAACAAACTTTTGGCCAACCCAATACAAACGTGCGTAAATTTAAAAGTACAAGTTACTTGTGTTTCTACCAAAGCAGCAGCCCCGTTAACAGTTTTGGTGTGTATTCCTCCTAATGTCTTTCTCTACAGCAACAATAGGTATTTAAATAATGTTTCCCCCCAAAGTGGAAGCTACATGCTGTTCTGTAACTTGATTTTTTTTCAGTTACGGATTAATCTTGGATGTTAAGAATGGTAACTTTTGCAAATCAGTTTTTTTAACCTCTGTAAGTTGACAGTATATCACCATAGATACAGCTTCCTTTGGGAGTAATCCAGCCCCAACTAATGGGCTAGAACAGATAAGGCCTTTAGAGACATATCAAGTAGCTCACTCTGTGCAGATCATTTCTCCTGCAGCTCCAGGGTCTTGCACTTGGGGGACGTTTTATTCATAGTTGGAGGAGCTTAGACTGGAGGGGAGGTTGCTGAGAATAATCTCAAGGAAAGAGGGCTCACATTGAGGCCTTAAAGGAGCCAGCACCTGAAAACTCATTTTCATTTTCAAAAGATTTGTCTTCTCACCTAATTAAAGGTGTTTTTTTTTTTTTGTTGTTGTTGTTCTTTTGTTTTTAAGATGCAACTTTGAATAAATCTGCAAAGAGGAGTGAGGTCAAAACAGTGGGTGGACAGAAGTGGGTTCCTCTATTTGCAGGGCAGGAATAGAGGCATAGACATAGAGAACAGACGTGTAGACACAGTGGGGGCAGGAGAGGCTGGGATGAACTGAGAGAGCAGCGCTGAAACATGTACATGACTACATGTGAAACAGCTAGCTAGTGGGAAGTTGCTGTATAACACAGGAAGCTCCACCCGGTGCTCTGTGACAACCTAGAGGGTGGGATGGGGTTGGGGGAAGGAGGTTCAAGAGAAAGGGGACATAGACATACGTACGGCTGATTCACGTTGTTGATGGCAGGAACCAACACTACATTGTAAAGCAATTATCCTCCAATTTAAAAAATTAATTAATAAAAAAAACAGTGGATTTCAAGGAGACTCACCCTATCTCTCCAGAAGTGGGGTTGTCTGCTCTGCATGCTGGAGCAGCTCCGCCTGCAGGAGGCTGGCCTGTTCCCCCAGGTGGATCTGCTGTGCATCACCTCCAAGGACTGAGTCCTGCTCTCCCAGGGCCCCAACCGGAAGGGGTGCCTACAGGTAGGAGGTGCTCTGAAGTGAAGGTGGAGGGGCTGCTCCAAGGTTGTCATGCAGGGCGGAGAAGTCTGCTTTATACAAACACGCCCAATGCAGAAGGCCTCCACTCAGCAAGCCTTGTGTCCTGGCCGGGCTGCTTCTCTCCAGAGAAAGGGGCCCTTTTTCTTCCCAACAAAGGCACTTTCTGCTCAGCCAAGCCCCCGGGGGCTGCATGTGCCTGGGGAGGGGAGGGCCTTCTTCCGAGTCAGCCCAGACTCTCCAGGCCCTGGCAGTCTTGCCTGGCACAGCTTCAGGAGGCTCCGGATGGTCTGCTTGGGACAGCCCTGACCCAGGGGGTTGGGTCTTCCCCAGCATCCTTTGGGGCCACCCTTGAGCTGCTCTCCTACTTGGGAAGAAACTTGAGTTTTGGGAGGGTGGCCGGGTAGCAGTTTTCTTGAATAGAATCCATTCTGTGTTCATTCAACAAATATTTGAGGCCCTACCATATGCCAAGGCCTGTTGTAGCTCTGGAAATAGGCAGAACAGGACAGACGAGGTCCTGTCTTTGTGGAGCTGGCATTCCAAGTGGGGGAAGCCAGACAGGGAACAAGTCAAATGAGTAAACAAGATCATTTTCCAAAAAGCGCTGTGAGGAAAGGAAAATGCACAGTGGCCAAAGGAGCAATGGGAGAGGCGGCTCGTGAACCACACGTCCCTGAGCGGAACCTCACGGAGAAGGTGAGGCTCCAGTGACAGGAAGGAAGGAGCCATGCCAACACCTGGGAAGAAACCCCAGGGAGGGGCAGTGCAGCGCCCGAGGCTGGGAGCCCAGGGAGCAGACAAGGAGAGTCTGGGGTGTCAAGAGAGGAGAGGTGAGGGCCAAACCGTGCGAGACCGTGTGGTCAGGCCGAGACGCTGCCCGTCCTCCTCCACAGGTGATGGGCAGTCCCAGGAGGGTGAAGCAGGTGAGCGTCCTGATCCAAGGGTAACTCAGGCCGTTCCCTGGGGACAGTTAGTGGGCAAGGAGGGCAGCGGGGAGACACTCAGACACTGCTGCGTGGCCCAGATGAGAGTGTGGGACCAGGATATCTGCGGGGTGAGCTGGAGGGAAGACACAAACCGGGCTACAGGCTTGGGATTACTGCTGACTGACGTGTCCTTGCACAGAAGCAGGGCCGGAAGCAGTGGGATCACCACCCTCCTGTTCGCACTGAAGGGTGCTGGCCCCACCAGAGTGCTGAGACCCTGCCTCACGGATCCTGCATAGCGTCCTTCAGCTCAGGCTCCCCGAGCTGGACCCCCAAGCGGGAACCCCACCCACATTAGAAGGCCCCACTCACAGCCTCCTCTGGCTGCTCCCTTCCCTCGGGGTGAGGACCCTACAGGCCAAGGAATTTCCTGCCCAAACAGCCCAGACCCAGCTGCCTGGGTCCTCATGGACCATTCTACCAGGCACTTGCGGTGTGCACACACTGAGATTAAGGGGTGACGGGAGGGGAGCAGTTTTCAAGGGGGGTGGATGACGTTGGAGCCCTGCACTGGGCGTCTACACACACCTGACTAAGGCCCCTCTGGTGGGGGATGGCACAAGGGGTGGGAAGAGAAGGGGGTGTCCTGACACAACCATGTTCCAGAGTCCCGGTTCTAAATCGAAATCTAACCTTCTAGGACCTTGTGAAGATTTATTTGTCAAGGCAGGAAGGTAGAACGTATTTTATCTAACAGTTTCTTCATTTGATTGATCATGTCTAATGTTTAAACAGATGGTGTGGGGGCCGCCATTTGTAATCTTGTCCCTGATCTCACAAAAATGTGAGGTGGGTCCCCCCACCCACATCCAACAGCTTGCTTTCTGGAGTGTTTCCCAAATGCTGGATGGGCAGTTCTGGGGCCCATTATCTACCAAGGGAGTTTTGTACTGAAATAAAGGACTTTTCCTAATTTACTAAACAAAATTAAGATAACGGAGAACTTTCCGAATTTTTTATTTTGACTCAATTTTCTTTTTCTTCAGTCTTTGCCTATATGCTAGCAGTTGCAAGCACCTAAACAGGAAACATAACAAAAAACATACATACACATTAGAGGGGATAGAAATTGAGAGAAAACTAGAAACAGCTGAGCCTGACAGTGTGGGTCTTCTATGGACCTGAGTAACTCATGGTTTTGATTTTGTATGGTCAATATAGCCATCTTTCCTAACAGTTAAATCATTTCTAGGTGACAGAATGAATTATGCCTTGTCATATTCTGTGTGATTTCTCAGTGCTTTGTCCTAGAACAAGCTGAGAGTGTGCTCTAGAGAATTGTTGCCCTCAGTTTACAGAAAAGGCTAAGAGAAATTCAATAACTTTCCCAAGGTCACCCTAGTATTAATAAATGATGAAGTAGGGGTTGTAACAGGTCTGAGGAATCCTCCACACCACCTGACCTCTTGATGAGATAGAACACCTTGTCTAAGGGTAATCAGAAGGTCTTCTCCTGAACTTCCCTGGTGGCCCGGGGGTTAAGAATACACCCTCCAAGCAGGGGAAAGTGAAAGTCACTCAGTCACATCCGACTCTTTGAGACACCATGGACCATACAGTCCGTGGAGTTCTCTAGGCCAGAATACTGGAGTGGGTAGCCGTACCTTTCTCCAGGGGATACTCCCTTCTCCAGGGGATGTTCCTGACCCAGGATCAAACCCAGTCTCCCACATTGCAGGCAGATCCTTTACCAGCTGAGCCACCAGGGAAGCCCAAGAATACTGGAGTGGGTAGCCTATCCCTTCTACAGGGGATCTTCCTGACCCAGGAATCAAACTGGGGTCTCCTGCATTGCAGGAGGATTCTTTACCAACTGGCTATCAGAGATCCAATGCAGGGGACATGGGTTCAGTCCCTGGTCTGGGAACTAAGATTCCACATGCCGTGAGGCAACTATGCCTTCATGCTGCAACTGAAGAGCTCACATGGTTAAACAAAGACCCAGCACAGCCAAAATTAAAAATAAATAAAAAGAAAAGAAAAGAAAAAAAACAGAGCCTTAAAAAAAAAAAAAAGTGAATGTCTTCTCCAAGTGCCCAGGTTCTAGTCATAATTGCAGCACTGTTTATAATAGCCAGGACATGGAAGCAACCTAGATGTCCATCAGCAGATGAATGGATAAGAAAGCTGTGGTACATATACACAATGGAGTATTACTCAGCCATTAAAAAGAATATATTTGAATCAGTTCTAATGAGGTGGATGAAACTGGAACCTATTATATAGAGTGAAGTAAGCCAGAAAGAAAAACACCAATACAGTATACTAATGCATATATATGGAATTTAGAAAGATGGTAACAATAACCCTGTATGGGAGACAGCAAAAGAGACACAGACGTATAGAATGGTCCTTTGGACTCTGTGGGAGAGGGAGAGGGAGAGGGTGGAATGATTTGGGAGAACGGCATTGAAACATGTATAAATCATATAAGAAATGAATTGCCAGTCTAGGTTCGATGCAGGGTGCAGGATGTTTGGGGCTGGTGCACTGGGATGACCCGGAGGGACAGAGTTGTGGCAGGGGGAGGTGGGAGGGGGGTTCAGGATTGGGAACACGTGTACACCCATAGTGGATTCATGTTGATGTATAGCAAAACCAATACAATATTGTAAAGTAAAATAATAATAATAATAATAAATTTTAAAAAAAGAAACAAAAAGAAACACTAGACTTTAGGTTGACTGTCCATTGAGTTCATAGTTTTACCATATGCGCTTGTATTAAAAAGTAATTGGCACTTTGTTTTGTCTACATTTTAGGAAGGTCTTTGAGAGCATTTTATTGAATTGTCATATTGGATATACTAAATTAGCCAGAGGGCAAACCATGATGGAAATTATAGTTCTTGTCTTCTATCTTAATTAGAGCTTACTAATTATCTTAACTAGTACTGCTTTGGCGGAGAAGGCAATGGCATTCCACTCCAGTACTCCTGCCTAGAAAATCCCATGGACGGAGGAGCCTGGTGGGCTGCAGTCCATGAGGTTGCTAAGAGTCGGACACGACTGAGCAACTTCACTTTCACTTTTCACTTGCCTGCATTGGAGAAGGAAATGGCAACCCACTCCAGTGTTCTTGCCTGGAGAATCCCAGGGACGGGGGAGCCTGGTGGGCTGCCGTCTATGAGGAGGCACAGAGGCGGACACGACTGAAGCGACTTAGCAGCAGCACTGCTTTGGAGTGCTCAATCCTACATCTGTTTAGCCATAGATAAAGTTGGTGGCTCAGCTGGTAAAGAATCCACCCACAGTGCAGGAGACCTGGGTTTGATCCCTGAGTTGGGAAGAGTGGGCATGACAACCCACTCCAGTATTCTTGCCTGGAGAATCCCCATGGACAGAGGAGCCTGGTGGGCTATATAGTCCATGGAGTGGCCGAGAGTCAGACACAACTGACCACCTAAGCACAGCAAAGCACAAAGTGAGAAACTAAATCAGGAGGGTTCATTCTGGCTTTGTTCTTCAGAATTCGATTTATTTTCAAACGTAGGTACTAATTCTTTTGTAGGCACTGCATTAGGAAGGTTGAATCAAAGCAAAGTAAGAATTTCCTTACTCTGTCTTTTCAAAATGATCAGTGTTACGAGTGACTCTGAAACTCGCGGAGCACCCAAAACTCAGGACCACAATTCAAGGGAGGGGTTGGCTCTCACCCACCCTCTCCCCACCCAGCCTGCCTGCCCCCAGCTCAACAGCCTCCTCCCCTGAGCTGTCTGGAGCAAAATTCACACCTACGAACTGCATTTTCACTTCTATTGCTAATTTGTAAAAAGTAGAACCAGAGCCAGCGCATGCTTCTTCTCTCCCAGGGCCCCTGTGGTGGCAGAAGTCAGGTGCCAGGAGCTGGTGGCCTCTACGAGGTTCCCTGCCCCACATCCCCCCGCTAAGCACACTGCAGTCAGGGCTCATCGGAAAGCCCTCCCTCCGCTCGCTCCTCGAGAACGGCCAAGTGCCATCAATTAAGATGAAGCAGAAGGATTGTAAAGGTGGTCAGATTTATGAGCCCTTTATTTGTTACTGGCCCTGTCTCAACTGAGTGTGAGCCACAGGGCTATCTCCCTCCCAAGTGACTCCAACCAAACACTGGCTGCCCACGTGTCCCATCAGGCCACGTCCCCTTCCACCTGTGGGCCCCTCTCATAGAAAGAGGCTCCAGTGATCCTGGGCTCTCCCCCAGGTACTGCAGCCACTTCTTGTTTCATGTCTTAGACGGCCCCACGACTCCCCCTCACCTCTGAGCTGCGCACCCACAATCCACTGTGCATGCGTGCACACTCAATTGCTTCAGTCATGTCCGACTCTTTGTGACCCTATGAACTGTAGCCTGCCAGGCTCCAGTTAATTATCTTCACTGTCCATGGAGATTCTACAGGCATGAATACTGGAGTGAGTGACTACGCCCTCCTCCAAGGGATCTTCCCAACACAGGGATCAAACCCAGGTCTCCTGCATTCACAGGCAGGTTCTTTACCACTAGCACCACCTGAGAAGCCCCCACAAAGCCACTACCTGCCTCTAAACTCCTTCCTCTTCATCCCAAGGCGTTCTCTTGGCTCTCAAAGGAAAAACTGGACTATGGAGGTGGATCTTGGCGGCTGTTCCTGGGTCATGGTCCTGGCAAATCAGGCAGGGGTTGTCCTGTGGGTGGTGAAACCCCACAACCCCCGGGGCTTAGGGGGGACCTTCTATTTTCCCTGTATTACATATCTTGGGGTATGGTGACCCCAGCCAGAAGCGAGCCATTCAGACCCACCCAGACTCCAAGTTCTGACATCTCACTCAAATCTCATCTAATTCATATCAACAGAGAGTCCCTGCCCTCTATCCCACCTCCAGGGCCTGTCATCTGGTCCACCATCCCCTCTCCAGCCCCTGGTGGCTTTCAGGAAGCCAGATTGGATCACGGCCCTCCGCTGCTAGAAAATGGACAGAAAACACCTGTAAGAGAGGCTCTCTCCTTCCCTGCAGTCTCTCTGGCCATGGACCCAGCCCCGTCTGTGGATCCAGCCTTATCTAGGCCCCTCCCCAGCAATACCTGCACTCCAGTCCATCCAACATCTTGTCCTTTGTCACCAGAACATGACATGTACTCGCAGCTGCTCCACCTTTGAACATGCCGCCCTGCAAATTGCACCTCTCTTCTAGCAAATTCCTGCTCATCCTTCAAGTTGGAGCTCAAAGGTCCACTCCTACAGGAAGCCCTCTCCTATCCAGGTCAGCTTGAGCCGCCATAACAAAAACCACAGACTGAGGACTTAAACCACAAAAATGAGTTTTCTCCCAGATCAGGAGACTGGAAGTCTTTGATCAGGGTGCCAGCATGGTCAGGCTCTGGTGAGGGCTCTCCTCCTGGCTTACTGATGCCACTTTCTCCCTGGGTCCTCACATGGGGGGTGATGAGTGGTGGGGAGACGCTTCCTCTTTTCCTCTTTTTTAATAAGCCACTAATCCTATCAGACTAAGACCCCACATTTATGACCTCATTGAACTGTAACTAGTTATGACCAACCTAGATGGCATATTCAAAAGCAGAGACATTACTTTGCTAACAAAGGTCTGTCTAGTCAAAGCTATGGTTTTCCCTGTGGTCATGTATGGATGTGAGAGTTGGACTGTGAAGAAGAATTGATGCTTCGGCTGAGCGCTGAAGAATTGGTGTTTTTGAACTGTGGTGTTGGAGAAGACTCTTGAGAGTCCCTTGGACTGCAAGGAGATCCAACCAGTCCATTCTAAAGTAGATCAGTCCTGGGTGTTCTTTGGAAGGACTGATGCTAAAGCTGAAACTCCAGTACTTTGGCCACGTCATGCGAAGAGTTGACTCATTGGAAAAGACTCCGATGCTGCGAGGGATTGGGGGCAGGAGGAGAAGGGGACGACAGAAGATGAGAAGGCTGGATGGCATACCAACTTGATGGACATGAGTTTGGGTGAACTCCGGGAGTTGGTGATGGACAAGGAGGCCTGGCGTGCTGTGATTCATGGGGTCGCAAAGAGTCGGACACGACTGAGCGACTGAACTGCACTGTAACTACCTCCTGAGAAATCCATCTTCAAATGTAATTACATTGGGGGTTGTGGTTTCAGCATATGAATTTGAGGCAAATATAATGGCAACTCACCCCAGTACTCTTGCCTGGAGAATTTCATGGACAGGGGAGCCTGGTGGGCTATGTCCTTGGGGTTGCAAAGAGTCAGGCTTATGAGTGAACAACAAACACTTTCACAATTTAGCCTGTAGCACCTCCTTCAAAGCCATATCTGCCAGAGCAGGATGTTCCTTTACCACAACACACTCATCCTTCCTCTGAATCCATGTCTCCCAACATACATCTGACAAAGTCATGGATTTGTTGCGTCTACTGAGTCCTATTTCCTGCTCCTGCAGCATTGCTTCCTCTGTGAGGAGGCCCTTGTCTTTTAGCAGACTTTGTATGACAAGGTGTCTGTCTCCCCAGCTGTGACCAGAGCTCTGAGAGGGCAGGAGCTGCTTCTCCCTCACCTCTGGGCACGAAACACCTTGCACAGAGCTGGCCTGGGGGGGAGCTTTCTGCTTCTGCTATGGGAAGACCTACAGCCCTGCCTCTGAGCCCCGACTGGTATCCCTCACTCCCACAGTGAGGTCTTACTATCAAGGTCTTATTCCAATGCTCCCCCAGCCCAGGAGCCTCTGCAATTTTCCTGGATCCTAAGAGGAGACTTGCCTGCTGTGTACACAGGGCAGCAGATGTACAAGCTAGAACAGGTCATTGTTAGTAGCCCTCTCTTTGTTCCTGCACTGGGGCAGACTTATTTTTAGCATCGCAGCAAAATTGAAAATCCCATTCCATGTTTTCCCTCCAGGTCTCCAGAGGTGCACGGTGTATAAATGGTCCTGCACCCTGGGGCAGATAGCAGCTCCTCATATAGGGATTTATTGAATACATCACTTTTACTCCCAGGCCAAAAGTATCAAGCTGAAAATATCTTATGTATGAGCTCTGGACCAAAACATGAAGCAGTTGGGTCATTAATCATGGGTAATATGTTGAATAGGAACTTGATTAAAGCACAGTCTGCGTTCCCCAGACGAAGCTGCTTCTTTGCTGTGACCACAGTGGAAGTCTAGCCTCCCCCAGCCTTGCTTTCACGCTGCGCCTCCTTGAGGGCTCCTGGACGACCGGTGGCGTCTTGCCAGCCCTTGGAAGCCCGCTGTCCGGGAGGGGTCGTCACCGGCTCAGCCACAGGTATTCTCAAACTTCCAAATAGAGCCCAGACGGCGTTGGTCTTCGGGGCACTTAGTCGATAAGGGGCAATGGGGACTAGAAGCGGGAGCAACTTGCCGGCTCTCAAAGCCCCAAGGGAGTAGGCTGTCCCCGCGATCCCTAAGTAGAACGCGCGAGGCGCCACGTGGCTGGGGAAACTCGCTGCCTTAAACCCCTTCCCCCAGCAGCAGCCAGTGCGGAGGCGGCGCGGCGCCCAACGGGGGCCAGGCTACCTTGTTCCTCAGAATTCCAGGGACCCAGCGCCCTGCGAACAAGCCTGCAGGACTCTCATCAGGTGCTCGAACCCTGAGCCGCAGAGATTCGGAGGCCCCGGCTGTCTCCACAGCCCCGCTCCCGCCTTGGAGAGCACTTGAATGGGGAAGTAGGGGAGAAGGTTGTGGGTTCCAGCGCCTTTGATCGCCGGCCCCGCTTCGGGATCCCCGTCTCGGAGTCAAATTCGCCTCCTCCCCCTATGCGTCTCCCCTCGCCCGGGTACCCCAGCCCCGGAATCCAGCTGGGCCCGTCCGGCTGGGAAAAAAACTGGCGGCCCCGCGCCGGGTAGCAGCGCCAACTCCGTGCACCTAGCAACACCTAGAGCTCCAGCAAGGAGAAGTAATTTACAAGAAAGTTTCCCAGCCCGGGCGGGTGGACAAATCGAGTCCTCTAGACTCCCGGACTGCGGCCGCCTCCCCTTTCCTCTGCTCCCGCGGGGTCCTAGCGCCCGGCACTGAGGGCCCTTGTGACCCTGGAGTACTTGCGCGGGGCGAGGTACTTTTGCGCGGAATCTGTGCGGGTGCCTGGGTATCAGAGAGAGACGCAAACTCCCGGTTCTCCTTGGCATCTCCAAGCGGCAGCGTGCACTGGGCTGCACGTCCGAATCTGTTCCCTGCCCCCCACCCCTGACCCCTTCTTTACGCAACCTCCTTGCAGAGTACCCGGACCCGGACGGAACCGGTTCCAGCTTTTAAAGTGAGTCCGCGCCAAGGAAGCTCAGAGACTAAGACCTGCCTCTCCGCCCACCCCAACCAACCCTAACCCCCTGTGTGGCGTCGGGTGTTCCCGGTCTCCCCGGTCTTTGGCTGGAGGTGGGTTCCCTAGAGAGGCTACAGGAGGGGGCCCTGCAGGGGCAGGGGCAACAACTCTACCGAGGGTGGGGCACCGCGCGCAGGTCTCGGTTCGGCGGGCGAAGCAGGAGGTAGTAGGCGTTGCCCCGCGGCCCCTCCCCGCCAGCTCTGAGCTCCAGCCCCACTCGCCGCCTTCTGCAGCCCGCAGGCGCTAAGACCCAGGAGGCGCTGCGCCGTTGTCGCCGTTTGCACACTAGAGGGCGACAAACCGCCCCGGTATAAATGCGGGCCCCGCGCGGGCCTGGCCATTCGCGACCGGGAGCTGAGCGGGCGCGAGGGAGTAGGGGCTCTGGGTGGGCGGTGGCGGCAGCGGCGCCCCGCGCAGGCTGGAGGCCGCCGAGGCTCGCCATGCCGGGAGGACTTTAGCTCCCCCATGGAGTCGGCCGACTTCTACGAGGCGGAGCCGCGGCCCCCGATGAGCAGCCACCTCCAGAGCCCCCCACACGCGCCCAGCAGCGCCGCTTTCAGCTTTCCCAGGGGCGCGGGCCCCTCGCAGCCCCCCGCCCCACCTGCCGCCCCGGAGCCTCTGGGCGGCATCTGCGAACACGAGACGTCCATAGACATCAGCGCCTACATCGACCCGGCCGCCTTCAACGACGAGTTCTGGCCGACCTGTTCCAACACAGCCGGCAGCAGGAGAAGGCCAAAGCGGCCGCGGCCCCCGCAGGAGGCGGCAACGACTTTGACTACCCGGGCGCCCCCGTGGGCCCCGGCGGCGCCGTCATGCCCGGGGGGACGCACGGTCCCCCTCCCGGCTACGGCTGCGCGGCGGCCGGCTACCTGGACAGCAGGCTGGAGCCTCTGTACGAGCGGGTCGGGGCGCCGGCGCTGCGGCCGCTGGTGATCAAGCAGGAGCCGCGCGAGGAGGACGAGGCGAAGCAGCTGGCGCTGGCCGGCCTCTTTCCCTACCAGCCGCCGCCGCCGCCGCCGCCGCCGCACTCGCACCCGCCGCCCGCTCACCTGGCCGCCCCGCACCTGCAGTTCCAGATCGCACACTGCGGCCAGACCACCATGCACCTGCAGCCCGGCCACCCCACGCCGCCGCCCACGCCCGTGCCCAGCCCGCACCCGGCGCCCGCGCTCGGCGCCGCTGGCCTGCCAGGCCCTGGCGGCGCGCTCAAGGGGCTGGCCGCCGCTCACCCCGACCTCCGTGCGGGCGGCGGCGGCGGCGGCAAAGCCAAGAAGTCCGTGGACAAGAACAGCAACGAGTATCGGGTGCGGCGCGAGCGCAACAACATCGCGGTGCGCAAGAGCCGGGACAAGGCCAAGCAGCGCAACGTGGAGACGCAGCAGAAGGTGCTGGAGCTGACCAGTGACAATGACCGCCTGCGCAAGCGGGTGGAACAACTGAGCCGCGAACTGGACACACTGCGGGGCATCTTCCGTCAGCTGCCCGAGAGCTCCCTGGTCAAGGCCATGGGCAACTGCGCGTGAGGCGCGCGGCGGCGGGACCGCCCTGGGCTGGCCGCCGGCTGGGACCCAGGGAGTGGCTTCGGGTCTCCGGATCTCAAGACTGCCCGAACCGCGTAAGCCAGGACCAGGAGATTCCGGCGCCGCCTGAGAGCCTGGCCTGCTGCGCGTGCCCCTTGCCTTCCTCTGCGCCGGATACGGTGCGTCTAAGATGAGGGTCAGGCAGAGAGGAGAAGCGCCATGGGGCTGAGCCGGGAGCCCGGCAACTCTAGTATTAAAGGAATAACCCTGTGCCTTGGAAACGCAAACTCACCGCTCCGATTCCTACCGAGTAGGGGGAGCAAATATGTGCCTTGTCAATTTATTTGGAGGGTTCCTGCCCCCACGAGAGGAGGGGTGCAGGCCCCCGACAGGAGCAAGGTTCAGGGAGCTGAGATCCAGATAAGCCAGCCCTGGCGGCGGCTCCTGAGTGCCTGTCCTTGGAGGGGAATAAACACAGGGACTTGGGGCTTTGAACCTAAGGTTGTTCCCCTTGTTCTGCGTGAAGGTGGAGGGTCCCTAGTTCCTTGCCTCTGAACTCCCAGCCCGCAAAAGGCTGGGCTCTCCCAGGCAGAACTCACTGAGATGGATGTCACCAGGTGATCAGTGGGAGCCTGCGACCCCTAGTCAGATCAGAAAGCTAGGTCGGGGGTTAGCTAGGAGGATGGATGTTCATGGGATTGGTGGCCTGGTGGAAGAAGGGAACCTAGAGATCTGGTCTGGGGGTCAGTAGGGGGTGGTGAAGGGATGCCGGGACCATCAGCCTTGTCTGTACTGTATGTCGCCAGCATTGCCATATACACACGAAGCACAATCAGTCCATCCCAGAGGGACCGAAGTTATGAGAAGCTTTCCAAATATTTCGCTTTATCAGCCGACATCAACACTTGTATCTGGCCTCTCTGTGTCCCTGCGGTGCCTTGTGCAATGTGAATGTGCACGTCTATGCTAAACCACCATTTTATTTGGTTTTTGTTTTGTTTTGGTTTTGCTCAGAAACTTGCCAGAAAGAGGCTCTTCGTCAGCAGCTGCAGGGAGGGTCTGCGGCTGTCTTTCCTTTTGGTTTTGGGATTGTTTTTGCTCCCAGGGGAACCAAAGAGGCGAGGTGGGCTTCCCCTTTCCCCTCAGCTCTCCCTGGGGGTGGCTGTGGGCCTCGGTCCCCTCCGGCCCGGGCTGCCCACAGCCTGGTCCCCCAAGAGCCCTGGCTCCGGGTCTGGAAGGGAGGCGGCCTCAGCCAGGGTTCACTCACTGATGCGATCACTGGGCCTGGGAGCGGGGAGGGCGGCTTTGGTTCTCTTCTTTGGGGAGGACATAGAGTTTCATGCTAGATGTTTTATGTATTATATCTATAATATAAACATATCAAAGTCAGTTTTGGTGTCTTTTTAAAACTAGAAAATCTACTTCCAAGGTTTTCTGTGGGCCAGGTCACATTTGTGAATAATCACAGCATATTCTTTGGCTGAGAGCCTGACTTTCATTAGCTCTCCACCCATCCTGAGCCCCTCTTTACATTAAGGGGGTGACCTCTCCCAACCAAGGCAAATAAATGGCAGAAGGTAGACAAGCTGAGAAGCTCCAAGCTGAGAAGGCCAAAGCCTGGACAGGATCTGGGTATGTGGTGGGAAGAGGGGTGTGCCGAGGTATCATGGGGCCTTGGTGTGGCCTCTTAGCCCCTGGGAGAAGAAGAGGGACTTGGAGAGGGGGCCCTCTGCCTGAAGTTGCCACAGCCTCTGTGGAACGTGGGCAGGCCTGGCCCAGGAGCTCCAGGCTCCAGAGGCCCTTTGACCACACTGACTTCCAGATCACTCACAGCCTCAGCTCTGGAAACCTTGCTCACACCTGCCTTTGCCCCAGCCCTCCGGCAGGACCGTGGGCGGGCAGGGAGAGGCCACAAGTGGTAAGGACCCTCCACCCCTCCCCGCTTGCTCAGGCCCACGTGACTGCTGCCTCTCCCAGCCAGGGCCCTGACAGGAGCCCTCCACCGGTTCTCCTCACCTGCCCCGCCCCAGCCCACCCAAGAAGAGGGACCCACGGCAGGCCTGCACTGGATGTCTGGCCCTTCTCCACACACTGCGGGAAAGGCAAGGAACAGGCCCAGCATTTGCCTCCCCACTGTGCCCACCCTGGACCAAGCCCCTGACTCCAACAACTGCCCCATGAGGACAGGTATTCAGGAGCCTCCGGCAGCAGTGCTGGCCTACCAAGGGAGGGCACGCATCATGCCCGCAAGAGGGCCCAGCAGGAAGTAACCCAGGAGACCGGCAGGGCTTTCAGAGTTGCCTCTCTCTGAGGGTAAAAGGCAAAACTCTTTGCCTTCTGTTTTCACCCCGAGACTGTTCACTTGAGCAGCTGATGCTGTATGCCAACGTGGGCTGTGACCATTTCAAGAAATTACACATTCTTTTTAAACTCTGAAAATTTTCGCTTCACCTGCCCATGTGGTTAACGGGGTGACTTAGCTGCCTCCCACCCCACTCCCCCCCCCCCCCCCCAGCCCTATCCCTCCCTC
>SJXQ01008536.1:463643-476432 GCA_006408695.1 Aepyceros melampus | reverse complement strand
CCCCCGCCCTCTCTCTCTGTCCCTGTCACGCCTCCTCCTCACCCTTGGCCGTCCTTGGTGGAGGAAAGGCCGCGAGCCCCAGCCCCGGTGAGGAGGCGGCAGCCTGCCCCACTGCCTGGGAACCAAGGAGGCAGAGCCCCACCGCCTGCCTAGAGGCCTGGGGCAGGCCACAGCTTGCTAGTCCCCAGCAAACCCTCTCTGAGTTCAGTGCTAATTCCAGTTTTTCTTGTTTGAGGGGGCCAAGCCTCGGCTTCCCCCTTTGCCCCCAGAACAGATCCCAAGACAAATGGGGGAGGGGCACCCCTCCTGCCTCACACCTCTCTCTCCAGTTCCACTGTCCCAACTCCAGGGGTTTCCTCTTTTAAAGCTGTCTGCTCATGAAAGGGCACCCTTCCTGTCACAGACCCTGAGGTCCAAGGCAGGCCTTGTTGGGAATAAGACAGCCCCAGGAAAGGGGTGGGGCCCATGAGGCCCCCCAGTAGGGTCCCCAGTAAATAGAGCAACCCACTTGGGGGGAGGGGGAGTGTGGGGTGAACCTGCCTGGCACGTGCCCTGTGCCAAGGCAGAGGGGCCCCCACGGAGAGCTGGTCCTTACCACCCACTGTTTCCTGAAGGGGCCCTCATGGTTCCCCTCCTGACTGCAGCCTTCATGAAGACTTACTTCAAGAGTCTGGCATGAGAACACACCCCAAGTATTTATTGGATGCCTACTGTATGCTGGTGGGGGGTAGGGTGGAGGAGGCACGCACAGTCCTGTAGGCCTGAGATGTGCTTCAAGGGCGACAGGGCAATAAGGGGAAGTTCAAAGTGGAGCAGAGGCCCCCAGCGAAGGCTTCTTGGAAGCAGCAGTTTTGACCAAGACCCGGCCATGGGCCACGTCCACTACACCTGGCTGCCTCTCCTATGAGGGGCAACAGGGACCTCAGCCCCGCAGGAGGCCACTGGAGCCCAGGGTCCCCAGAGAGGGCTGTTCCGGGGAGCCAGCCTCCAGGGAAGGAGCAAGGGCAGAAGGCAGAAGGGAGTGCCCCTTGGCACCGGATGCCTCCTGATGGTTGAGCAGTGTCGCCGTGTGGCCCTTATCTCCTGGATCTCCTGGGAATCTGTGAACAGGGCTTTGGCCCTGACACCTGTGATGAGCCACTGGGACTGCTGAGGAGTGTCTGCCGCTCCCAGGTCTCCCGCCTCCACCTTCCCAGGCAGGAACCTGCCACCTCTCCTCTCAGAGAGCTGTGGATCTCCTGGGAGGCAATGGGGAGTGGGGAGGAAGCAGGAGCCTGCTCATGGAGCAGGTCCAGGGGGAGCAGGAGCCCTGGCATTGCTCAGCCACGAAGCTCACCTTCCAGGCACCCACAGGCCTTCCACGGACAGGGGGCTGCGTCCGTGCCTGGGCCGAGGCAGTGTTCCTTCTGTTCCTTCCTACGCTGGCGGGAAGGGCAGGGCTTTACTCTTCTTCAGATGAAGCTAAACCACTGACGCCTCGCCTTCGAAAGGTCTTTCTTGCTTCTCTGCAAGTCTCTCGCTGTCTCCCTTCTCAGGACACCTCCTGCCCCTCCCCCTCCCCCAAACGCCTTTCTGCGGATGGAGGATTTGACGCAAGCAGAGACATAGGAAAGATACCAATTCACTATCAAAGCATCCTAGCCCCATCCCAGAGCAATTAAAAAGCCAGATGGAATCTCTGGGAAAACGGCATTAATAACACGAACAATCTGTGCAGGCCGGCAGGGACCCAGAAGCTGCAAGCGGGGGTGGGGAGAGCTGGGGTGCTGGAGTGTGAGCTCAGAGCAAGGGCTCTGCTCGCTGTGGCCAACTGGGGAAGAGGCCTTCACCAAGGATATGTCTAGGCCTAGTCTGGCCACAGCTGGGCTGTCCCCTCTGGCCCCTGCAGGGCCCACCGTGCACTCTGGATCCTGGTCGCTGAGAGCCAGGCAAATGTGGAACCCATTACTCAGGCAGCCACAGCCTTGGCCAGCCCCTTTCTGGCACCCAAGAGCTGTGCTTCTCTTCACTTTTGTTTTTGTTTATTATTTTTCTAGCCTTCTGGCCCACCCATCTGAAACAGGCCTCCCTGGGTGCGTGTCGCCCAAAGATTTCCTTTCTCTTCATTAGCTGTGTCCAAACCTACTGCCCATTCTTGAGGACAGCAGGAGGTGGTGTTGGGGACCCCCATGGGGCCTGAACCCCAGGCACTCCCCTTAGGTTGCAGAGCAGCAGGCGGTCCTGGCAGGGCCAGCTGAGCTCTCAGAGGCTGGCATGATTGCTAGGAGAGCAGGGCACAGGGAGTCTGTGCTGCCTGGCTGCCTTGTGGGGCCTAGAAGGGGCTGAATGAATCCCACAGGCAAAGAAACTTCTGCTGCTCCAAAGCCTTTTCTAGGCTGAGCCAAGGCAGACATTTCCGTAGCCCCATTTTCCAAACCATAGTTTGAAGCCCCACCCAGGGTGGACTTAAAGATGTAGTTTTCTTATAGCCATCAAGTTGGGATGGGAATCGGTGTTATTAAAAGCATCCTTTGTGATTCTTACATACCCAGAGAGCCACTTTTTGAACTTCATCTTCTCCTTCCCCATCCTTACCCTCCACCTTTCCTTCCTGGAAACCGTTCTCCTCCAGGTCACTAGAGCTAAAGCACACGAGCTTGCCTGAGATCCTGCTTTTCTTGTCCCCTGGCTGAATCTGGCCCCCATGGACGTCCAGTGTCTGGCCCACAACAGGTTTTCATCATGTGTGTCTGAACTCACGGATCTCTCTGCAACTCATCTCTCACCCTTGAAAAAAACATCCACACCCTCTCCACTCCATGCAGGGTCTGGGGCAGGGGGGGTTGGCCTGAGGTTCACCAAGCAGGGGTTGGAGGGTCGGGAGGCAACAAAAGGGCACCAGAGATAAGGCTCCACCGGGCTGGCCCACTCTAGGTGAGTTGTTGCTTCCACCAAGTTAATTTTTAAAAGCAAGAATCCTACGAGAGGTGACCTATCCAGTTCTAGGTAATCTTCAACACGTCTGTGTGATTAGCTCACCTCCAAGTCTAGCTGGGCCCCAGCAAGATGGTTGTACTGGTGGGGAGTTACAGGGAGGAGGGGGGATTCCAGGAGAAGGGGAGAGGGTTGGAGGGGGGCAGCGTGCACCAAGCCTGCGAGGGCTGCTCAGAGACACCGGGGCAGCTGGGGTCATGGTGTTTCTGAAGGAAAGATCTTTCAGCCCTGTATCTCCCCTTTTGTGTCTCTCTAGGGTGACTGGCAAAGTCGTTCTTGAGAGACTATGACCCAGGAGTGGAAAGCATCAGTGACCAAATATGGTGGCCTAGACTCAGAACATGTCACCCAAGACAGAGCTGAAAGGGAACCATCAGAGCCTGACCCAAGCCTACTTCTTGGCGGGTGGCAAGAAAATATTCTTGCTTCTTGGCAAGTGGCAGCCAAGCTTTCACCAGGAAGTAAGCTTGTCATTCTGGAGCAGCCCCTGGCCCTACCCTACCTAGCCAGGGAGGGCTCAGCAAGTCCACCCCTCCCCCCAGCCAATACAAGTGTTTTCCCTGGAGCCCTCGGGAATCCGGGCCGCTCTGGCTGGTGAGGAAACATGGCTGATTTATGGCAGCCCTTCCGGCTCACACACAGGGCATTTGTCTCAGCTGGATATGACAGCCCCTGTCCCTGAGAACGGGGACAAGAGGTGTCAGGGCTGGGGTGCCTGCCCCAGAGGGAGCCGCTGTGGCCTTCCACATCAGGTTCGGACCCGTCTCAGGTAGCCTCCTCAAGTGATTTACAATTTGCAAACACGTTTTATTTGATTCCTCAGTTTTGCTAGAGCAATTACAGTGACTCAGCATGACAAATCACTCCCAACACGGTGTCTACGCACTGTTAGGAAATGCATTTCCTTCACTATTTTGCCTGGTGCGGCAACATTTTTAAAAATAGACTCACTCACTGTACTTGAAGGCAATTTGCTCCAAATTTTCCCACTAATTTGATTTTAATCTGATATTTAAAATTCGTGTGACCACATTCCCACTGATTTATAGGGAATAAGCCCTACCTGGCAGCAGTTTAACTGGCCTTCATCCAAGAGTCCACAGGACGAAGGATTTTCTTGGGACAATTCAAAGGCACAGGAGTCTGTGCTGCTTAACTCTACGTCTAATTCAGCCTTGTAGGTGCCTCTCACCTGGGGCCAGCGAGTGTGGGCTGGAGGTTGCTGCCACTCTCCTGCAGAGCCCTGGCACATGGTAGGTCAACAGTCCTTGTTGAGTGGATGCATCCAGCCCAGATGACCTGGCATGCTACACCCACCGCTGAGCTGGGTGCTAGAGGAAAGCACTTTGTTCACACTTGATGAATAGCAGTTTCCTCTTGCTCCCAACTCCCAACTCCCTAGGGCTGGAATGGACCAGTAGAGGTGGGCCGGAGGCATTGCCACCACTGGACTCCTGGCTTTGCCTCTTAATGTCTGTGGGGGCCCTCACCAAGCCTCTTCATTTCTCTGGGCTTCAGTTTCCTTTTATGCAAAATGTATGCAAAACAAGTCCCACATCATGGAGCTGTTGTGAAAGGTAAGCAGGCAAAGCTTGTGAGACACTTGGCTTAAGCTGATGAGATTGCCATCTCTAAGAGTTAGGGCAGGAGGCAGAGTGGGCGCAAAGGCCACACCTGGTCCCTGAAAACTCTCCTGGAAGGAGACAGTCATCTGAATAATTTAGGGCAAAAATCCTTGTACCCAGAATAACCAAGTTCCTGAAGTCACTTTAATGTTGCTTAGATTTTTTTCCCCCAGGAGACCTTCCATTTGCTCAGGAAGCATTTAATGGGGTTCCTCCTGGGTGCAGAACCCTCTTCCTTATGACCTTGAAGGGTGAGTGGAGGTCACACCCTCCTCCACTGCTCTCACCTCCACGGGATGAGAACACCCCATGTGTGTCGTAGTGGAAGTTTCTTGATACTAGTGTAGATTCCCACGGGATGACTCCTGGTTAGTGAGGACAAGCATTCTCACACTTGGGGAGTGTCAGCCTCCCCAAGTCCTGAAAGACACCCCCTCTCCGCTCCCCTGGTCCTTCCCTCACTAACTCCTTTCCATCTGGGGGGCTGGGACTCCAGCTGGGAGGGTGGCCTTCCTCCTCCATTACTGCTGGATGGGAGTGGAGGGTACGCCTGTGTGTCGAGGACACGGGGTTGGGGGGACACCTACCACGCCCTTGCCTCCCTCAGCTCCCCAATGGGTCACAGCAGCCCTTGGCCAACCAGCCTCTTCCCATTTGCCAACCCAGCTCAAGTCCAGGAAGGGAGGGGAAGAGGCCGCCCTGGGCCCGGTGAGGTGGCCAGGCTGGGCTCACACGACCAAGGCAGTCCCTGGGGTCCCAGGAGGCTGAGAAGGCCTTCCCCAGAGCTGGGGCCCCCAACAGGAAAGAGCTCTGGAACTGGCCCTGCTTCTCCCTTGGCTGCTGGGAATGCCACCGTAAGAGTAACTCGAGTTAATGAGCAAACTCCTCAGGAAAGGGAGGCAGGCGGCCTTCCTCTGGGGCACCTCCACACAGGAAGCAGTTGGCTGCCACTTGTCAAGGGAGGGCTGGAGAAGGGATAGGCTACCCACTCCAGTATTCTTGGGCTTCACTTATGGCTCAACTGGTAAAGAATCCACCTACAATGCGGGAGACCTGGGTTTGATCCCTGGGTTGGGAAGGTCCCCTGGAGAAGGGAAAGGCTACCTCCTCCAGTATGCTGGTCTGGAGAATGCCATGGCCTGTAATAGTCCCTGGAGTCACAAAGAGTCGGACACGACTGAGTGACTTTCACTTTGTCGAGGGAGGGCAGCAGGAAAGCAGAGGAGCCGGGAGGCCCTCAACCATTGGCTCCTCCACAGCCGGCTCAGGCTGGAAAGGAGAGTGGGCAACTCCCTGGGGTGAGCGTGGCCGTGGGGTGCGGGCAGGGGTGCAAGAGCGTGCTGTGCGCACATAGTCTCGGCTGATTCCGAACCTCCGGCTGGAGGTGCTTTCAGGCCCAGGAGGAGTGGCAGGTACTCCCAAGAGCGATTCCCAAGTTCACCAAGGCCTGACCTCTATTTGGGGAGAGATCTCACCTGGGAGGGTATGTGAGTCATGGGCCAGGCCCCTGAGCCGAGGAGGGGAGGTGGGGACATGGCTCCAAGCCTGAAGTATGTCAGAGGCGAGATGAGCATCTTGAGTGATGTGCCGTTTATGTAATTATGTGGGGCAGCGCTGCCCAGGGTGTGCGTGAGGCGAGCTGGAAAGGACAGCAGCGCTCTCGGGTCCTCTACTCGCCAGCTGAGCTGTATCCCAGGCTCCCCAGGGCCCCAGATGCTTGCCAAAGAGCCCGATCTGCCAGGACCGGTGATGAGACCCAGGGCAGAGGCAGGATCACCACCGGGGCCCCTACGCTCTGCGTCCTGTGGGAGAGTTTCACTCTCTCCAGCCCCAAATCCACCCAGGGGAGTGAAACGCTCATGTATTCCTAAGTGTCTCCTTACAAGCCATACTTATGACACCCTCTCCCTCCCCTGCCTCGGCCCAACATTCCTCAACTTAATCTACTTGAGTTTTTTCATTTAAAAAATTAAATCAATTGCACATTGCTTGGAATATCTTTGAGGATTTCAGAAATTGGAAGGGCATGTCCAAGACACCGCAGAGCCAGGTGTGGGGGCCTGCACAGGCACACCTGCCCCTCTCCCACTGTCTTCACTCATCATAGGCTTTCTTCATGAGACAAGCTGCTGGGATGGTACCCTCAATAGCACAGTGGTTTGGAGAGATCTGCTGCTGGGGGTGGGGAGATGGTTACACAAGGGCTGGGCCCTCATCGCCACCCAGCCGGGGGCGTGAGACCGTGAGTGTCCCTGCCTGATCACACACCAGCTGTGTGACCGAGCGCAGGTTTGGCAGCCTCTCTGTTTGAGCGTGCCTAAGAGGTGTGCCGGATTCCCAGAGGCAAGATGATGAATGGGTGTCCTTGCAGAACAGAGCAACCACAAGAACCTGATCTCAGGACGAGTCACACTGAGGAGGACAAGGACCAGGCCCCCTGGCAGCCAAGAGGGTGAGTCAGAAACAAACTAGCATCGACATATAAGCGCTACCAGGTATAAAATAGACAGCTTGTGGGGAGCTGCTGTGTAAAACAGGGTGCTCAGCTCGGTGCTCGTGTTGACCTAGAAGGGTGGGGTGGTGGGATGGGAGGGAGGCTCAGTAGGAGGGAGAGCTCTGTATGCTTATAGCTCATTCACGTTGTTGTACAGCAGAATCTAACACAACATTGTAAAGCAACTATCCTCCAATGAACAATAAAAGAAAGAAACAAACTATCCGCCTGCCAGCCAGGTCACTTTCCCACTTTGCTAAGAAGCCAGAGGGAGGCAGGATCAAGGGTTGGGCATTTCCCCTCCTGCCTCTGGAGCGCAGCTTCAAGACCCTGGTGACAATGAAGACAGCAGTGCTCCACGGCTCCTGGTGGGACCCGGGGTTGAAGACCCTCAAGTGGGGCTGGCATCATCAAGGCTTCTTCTGCTATGGCAAGAGGACACTGTAGCATCACCTCGTCCTTTAGACCCAGGCCCCCTCCACCCCTCCCCAGCCAGGACCAGATCAAATCAGCCAACGAGTTAGTAAGTCTCCACCAAGCACCCCCAAGAGCCAAGATGGGAGTCCAACCACAAGGAGACCCGGGTCAGAAGAGAGAAGAGGCACAGCGTCGAGGAGGAGGAGGTCACCATATGTACGGAATGAGAATGCCGCCCACCCATGCCACTGCACCTCCAGGTGACCGTGGAGGGACTCTAGGGACTGGCATTCTGTTATCTCCTAGTGACGGGTCAGCAAGGCCTGCAGGAGGGCAGAAGGGATAGGAGGCTGAAGCTAGGGTCATCTCAGGCCTTTACCAGTTGTTCCTAAGAAGGCAGGGCTGAACAGCAGGCAAGGGACAGGCAGGAGTCGATTTTTCACTTTTTTCATGTCTTTTACTGCATTGAACTTGGCATTGTACAACATCATGGCCCTTGGCCAAGAACAAACTGCATCCAGAATCTCTCATGAGTATTCTTTGAGCTCGTCTGAAACACGGAGCTATATCACCAAAGCACAGCTAACCATTGAATGGGTCAGTGCCTTTCTCTCGTGGTCATTCACTGGTTCCAGAAAATCCTTACCCATTAATCCTTAAAACATTGTTCTCTACTTTCCTCCTCTCCTTAGGGGACAGTATCAATCATATGTTACACCTTCTCTTTCTCTTTACGTCATATCATCTCTTTCATGTTTTCTTCTTTTTGTCTCTGTGTGCTCCATTTGTGATAATTTCCTTGGACTTCTCTTCTAATTCCCCAATTCTCTTCTCAAGGGTTTTTCCTCAGCTAGTAGACCATGGAGTTCTTGATTTTGGTTATTGCAGTTTTTACTTCTAGAGACTCAGCTTGATTCTTTTGCAGATCAACTATGTTACTATTCATAGATTCTCATTCCCTGCAGTTATTTGTAAGCATATCATATTTCTTTAAACATCACATGCACAGCTTTTTTCATAGACAATACTTTGAAGCTTAAGGGTCTATTTCTGCTTCCTGTTGAGTCTTCTAGTTTTTGCTCTAGTGCTTCATTTTCTTGTGTGTCTAATCTTCTTTGACCACGTGCCTATCATTGTTTTAGAAAAAATTGTTCGCAAGAAAAATCTTGGATTTAGCACAACAATCCCTTCTGCTAGAGAGCATTTTTATTTGCTCCTGCCAAACAGTGAGGAATACGGCTAGTTCAGGGCCACCTTATTCCACCTGTAAGGCTAGCTCACCTAGGAGAAGAGACTTAGATTGCAAACTCACATGAGGGCTGGTCTACTTCTGGTTCACCCTTATCCTGAGAGTGTAGCTCTTGGAGTTCCATATCAGCATAGGGGGTGGGGTGTCTTATTATATGAGCCCACCTGTGTGAGCGCTGAGATTTGATTTCTGTCTCATTCATGCTGCTGCTGCTGCTAAGTCGCTTCAGTCGTGTCCGACTCTGTGTGACCCCATAGACGGTAGCCCACCAGGCTCCCCTGCCCCTGGGATTCTCCAAGGCAAGAACACTGGAGTGTGAGACTGTCAAAATAAAATTCAAATTGGTTGGGATCAGACAAGGCCTCAAGGGGAAAAAGTGGCTTCTCCTCTTGCTTACCTGTCTGGATTCCTTTCTCACCCAGTTTTGGCCTGGCAATTCCTTTGATACTGCCAACGCTTCAGTGCTTTTAATACATTTTAAAATTTTATCCAGCATGTTTAGTTGTTTTCGGTGCAAGGATGGGCCCAAATCACCTGACCTGCCATTACTGGAAGCCGGAAGTTCTCCTTTGGTCCTTTAGCAAGCAGTTGTGAGTGTCTGCTGTGTGCCCGGCACGTGCTGGGCAGAGCAGAAAACTAGACAGACAGAGTGGGCTCTTGCGGTACTCACCGACTGTCTCTCTAGGGAGACAGACAATAAACAAAGAGTTACTCAATTGGTTAGTTAACTACAGTTGTAAGGCATATTGCGAAGTAAGGAGATTTGGGAGTGACGAGAAGGAGCCCTTGCTGGCTCTGTGGGCTCAGGGAAGTCATTCCTAGGGATGCGGTTTTTAAGCTGAGATCTGAAGAACTGGTGGGATTTATAAATAGTCGGGGGCTGGATGGACAGCGTCCAGATGGAGGGAAATGCACGTACCAATCTCTGCAGTAGGAGGGAGCATGGCCTTCTAGGTCCTGAAGAACATCCACTGTGGCAGCCACAGGGCCTGGCACAGGGGATGAAAGATGAGAGGTGAGGCCGGAGGTCAGCTGGGTCTGACAATCAGGCTCTCATAAGCCAGGATTTGGTCAATAAGCCAAAAGCCACAGGAATCATGACGAACATCAAGATCAGGCTTGCTTATTACAGTGCCTCTGCTGAAGTGCGGGGGGTGGGCACCAGGCATCAGTCAGGCCATTGAGGGAGCTTTGTAGCCCAGAGGTGGACAAATTCGAGGGATGGTTAGGGGGATAAGAGAAGAAGGATTTCCGCCAAGCTTGACCATTTTGTTATCCCAGAATGCCTTCCCCAGTCCTGCTGGGTTTTCTTCATTTCTCAGGTCAACGTGATACCTGCTCGGTCTGCTCTCTGCCCTGTGAGTCTGGCCTAGGTGGGCCACACCAAAGGCCTCCTGGGCCTCCGGCTTCCTGTTGGGTTTGGCCAATGGTAGGTACCAGCCAGAAATGAGATGGAAGAAGGGAGGGAGATGGGGGGGGCATTTTATCTCTGCTCTCCTCTCACTGCAGCACCCCAACTCAAGTCGAGGAGACTACAGCCCCCCTCAGGTGGCCAGCGCTCTGCCCTCCACGGGTCCAGTTCTCCTGGGGCTCAGGCAGCTCGAATGCTTGCTCCACCTCTGGAGCCCTGTGTGGGTGCCTAGTGCTGCTGTGGCCTGGGGGCCTCCTTGATTTCTTCAACCTGGGTCACATCCTGCAGTGGTCCCCCATTGTTAACATCCCTCTACTGGAAGTAGCAAGGTTGAGTTTGGTTTTCTGCCAAGGACCCTTGAGTGACCACCAAGACTCAGGTTTTTTCGCTTTAAAGAATCTAGAGAAGCGAATCTCTCTGGCAGTCCTGGAGAAGGGCCAGTCCCTTGTGGCAGCCAAAAGGGTGGTGTCAGAGCGACATGAAGGCCCCGCCGCCATCTGCATTCCGTAAACACACACCCGCGTGCGTGCAGGGCGAGCCAGAGCCCAGTGACAACCACGGCTGTGACAATTTTATAGAGCCCCCATATCAGAGAGGACAGAAGTAATTAGGAAAATCATAAACATTTCTGGTGTCTTCCGTCCGGCCGCTGGGAGCTCCAAAGATGTTGCTTCCCAATCCGCAGTCACATTCAGGTTCCAGACACTTCTTAAAAGAAGTGTCCGAGTAGCTAGGGTCAGAGTGCATCTGATTTCTGGGGTGAATGTGATGGGCCTACTGCTGAGCTTAGTTCTGGAAAAATCCTGACCCCGCTCCCTGCTCTCTTCCTCCCTCTTCTCCACTTCCCGCTTACCCGCCTCCCTCCCAAGCTGAAGCTCCCTCTCTTTACTTTCACTTTGGAGATGTGTGCTTGAAGCACCAGCCTCCACTCAGAGGCTGACAGATGCTCAGAGCTGTGTTCCCAAACATCGTGGGTTCATTCCCACCCCCTCCTTGTCTGTGCTGAGGGCAGAGAGCCGAGGGCAAGAAGAAAAAGATGAAACTCAACCTCATGGCAGAGGTTGCCTGGGTGGGGTGGGTGGTCAGGGAAGGCGCCCCCCACCCCTGAGGAGGCAGTGTTCAGGGGACACCAAAGTGATGAGAAAGATCCAGGCACTCAGAGGACTTCTCCTCTGAGAAGTAGAGAAACAGAACAAAGGTCCGGGGAAAGGCCAGCGAGCTGGAGTGGTGGTGGGGAGGAGGAAAGGGCAGAAGATGAAGCCGGACAGCCAGGCAGAGACCAGCCCACTGGTAGCTTTGGAGTGGACCTGCCCCACATCCCAGCTGCTGTTCCAACACAATTGTTTATGCCACCCCCTTGACTCACAAAGTACCCCTGCTTATTCAAGAAATGACATGGTGGTCTTCCTTACAGGATAGAGCAAAGAAATCTAGGTTTTTCATATTTTAATGGCCATGGGAAGCCATCAGAGGATTTCAAGCAGGGGAAGGACAGAATCCAAGCTTTTTCCTTCATTCACCAAATGTTCACCGAGTTGTCCTCCTCGGCTCTGGGACACAGCACTGAGCCCCACTTGGCAGACCTGCCCTCATGGAGTTTACATTCCACTGTTAGAAATGCCAGCTCACTTCTAACAAAAGGAACTAACTCTCCACTCTTGGTGCCCTCCACAACTGGAGGCGCCCATTGGACAGATGGAAAGATGAAGCCCAAGGAGTGTCTTGATGGTTGGTTTTCTACATGTAATCACTGGAAAATCCTAAGCTACTTTCCATGAAGTCTGCTCCCAAATTTGCCCCTGAGGTAGGTTTCCATGGGGAGCCACTTATATGGCTTGCCCTTGACTCCCCTTTCACCCACACACCTAGGTTTCCGTGGTTGGTGAGCCTGGCCGTGTGCAGTTTGCTCTGACAGGGCCCTCGCTCCAGGCTGGTCCTTGGCTCTAGGTAACAGGCTTACAAATGCTTACAGAACCCTAGCTTGAGTGGTCTAAGCAGAAAGGACCATTTGATACTGGCACCTCTCACCCCAAATCCTGCCTCTGTGCCAGGCATGGGGCCAGTGAGGAAGAGAATACTTGGCCAGATGTGTCTGAGGCACAGCTGGATCCAGCAGCTGGACCGGGTCATCAAGAGTCCTCTCCATCTGCCTCTGCTGATTCGCCATCCTTCACGCTGCCTTCAGTTTCCCTTAGAAGTTCCCAGTGACCCGAAACCTCCAAACAGCCACCAGCCACCCAGAAGAGAGCTTTGATTTTTTTACTAGTTCTGTCAAAAGTCCTAGAATTGGGTTCTCTTGGACCACAGGTTCCTGAACCAGCTACTACCTCCAGAAAGATGGACGACCCTAACTGGCCAATTCTGAGTCATGTTCTGACCCCTGCCACAGACCCTCTGGGAGGGGGTCAGCTCCACTCACACTGCATGGACTGAGAGTGGCAGAGCAGGAGGTGCTCCAAGGAAAATCCAGGGGTTTGGAATGAGAGAAAATGAGGCAGGCAAAACAGCTCGTGCCCACTGCCCTGTTGTCCTTGGTAGAACAGAGCCCATGGAGAGTGAGGACAACTGAGAGTGACTCCTTGCTTCCAAAGAAAAAGCAAATTCACCTTCCCTAGGGGCT
>SJXQ01008536.1:437591-455603 GCA_006408695.1 Aepyceros melampus | reverse complement strand
CCGACACAAGACACAGGTTTCACAGAGGAACTAGAGTGATGGGGCGTGGCAAGGCAAGTCAGCACCCCCAGTGTCCCTCTTGGAAGGCAGAAACACCTGTAGGGGACCTTGTTGAGCCCAGGGGCTGACTCAGCAGGTCCGCAGCCCAGGACTCTGCCTTTCTCAGGAATGCTGGAGGAGTCAGAGCTCCTGGTCCCCTCAAGAGAGGCAACGTTTCAGAAAGGGCCCCCAAGAGGCAAAGCTCTTCTGGGACTTTTTACTCCCTCCTAGATTGGGACCATCAGCCTTGGAAGATTTTCATTTTTATCTCTGGAGGCTGTGGTGGATGGGGCCTGTGGAGGGAGAAATGGGCAGGGAACCAGACAGATGTCCTGGCCCCACCCGGTTTGGGCTCCGGGCCAGCGGGTTCCCGGGGGCACTGGAGGTCCCCCTCCCCTCGGGCTGTGCCCTCCCCTCCAGGCTGTAAAGGGGGCACCCAGGCCCAGAGCCCCAGCCTGTGTGGCCCCCTGAGCATGTGCAGAGCATCCGGAAGGGCTTTAGGGCAAGTCCTCCAGGCCCGCTCTGGGCAAAGCATTTCTGTAGCTGCCTCTAGAAGCTCAGCCCGACGGCCTTGGGCCCCGCGGAGCACTGCCAGCCCAGACCCTTCAGCGTCCACTTCAGGATACAATTGTTCCCTTTTTGAGACACCACTTCTGCCCAACCAGGAAATCCTGAACCAAGGCTGCCCGTCCCTCCCTGAGTCAACACTCGCTAAGCGGGAGGGTGGGGGAGAAGGGAAACAGGCCAGGGGACGCGCTTCGAGCCACGCCAGCCCCAGGAGTGCAGACCACACACACACGCACACACACACACACACTCACAGAGATACGCACACAGGTGCACACAGATCCTCCTCACGCGCTCAGTCACCCATGCACATGAAGACACGACACGCACACAGGCACACACGCGCAGACACACCCATACCTCCTCATCATTCACACCCACACACTCATGCACACTCAGAGGCACACATGTACACAAGACGCACACACATGCCTGGGCCTTCCTGTCCCCGAGCTCCCACACACGCCCACACACCCAGACCCCCCCACTCCATTCTGCTTGCCCGGCGGCCTTCACGCTGTTTGGTGCCCTCGCTTGAAGCCGCTAGCCACACGGCACCCAGGAGCCCGCTCCTGGCAGCCTAGGAAGTCTGAGACCAGGACCGAGTACCTGAATCTCACTGAGGGTTCCGTCTTAGGGGGCAGATACCACCCGGGACATCCTGGCACCTCTGTGGAAACAGGGAGAGGGAGGAGGAGAGGCAGCTGGGGCCAGACTGGGGCTCGAGGTGCCCGTCACCCTTTTGTGGAAGAGGCACCCATCAGATACAGATGGCTCTCTCATCAGACCAGACGCTCGCTTCCTGCAGGTCTGCCTGGCTAGACAGACCCTGGGATAGGGCCGTGCCTGGCCATGAGCCCTCGACGTGGACTGGCTGGACAGACAGACAACAGCTGGGTGAAGGTGGAGAAGCTCTCTGTCCCCTGGGCTGGTCCCTGCCACCCACCGCCCAGCTCACTCCACAGCACTGAGATCGTGCCCACGGTTTCTGTCTCCGGAGCGGCGGGCGGGCAGCCCTGGGACATGCCCACACATGGCTCTCTGGCGGCCGCACGCCAAGCCAACGCCAGAGCCAGGCCAAGAGCAGGAGTCTCGGGGCCTGCCCACCGCCCACGTCCCGCCCAGCCTTCTGCGCCTGCTCCAGTGCGAGACCCAGCCCTGACCCCCCCAGAGCCCAGAGTCCTATGCATACACTAGCCCCGCCATGCACCTGGGGACAGGTGTCTTCCCCTGCAGGTCCCACCCTCAGCAGCGCCCAGGGATCTTTGCAAATGTCAGTCTGGCCCTGTTCCTGGCCTGGCCCCCAAAGGTGCTCCAGGCCCTTGTGTCTGCTGCCCTCCTCTCCAGTGTCCTATTGGGGTTCAGGGTGGCAAAGACGCCTCCCTGTCCCCATACTTGGTGCTCTGCCCATCTCTCTGGGTTGTCTCTCAAGCAGCTTCTCCTGCCCCGGGGTTCCCTCTGGGTCTTTGCTCGGCTGGCCCTTCTCCTCACTCAGGTTTAGGCTCTACTGCCTCCCACTCCAGGGACCCCCTGCTGAAGTAACCCCCAGTCACTGTCCAGGGACATGCTGGCCATGCCCCCAGTGTGCTGGACTCCCAGTTCCTGGTGCCCTTAGCAATGGCCCTGTCCTTGGCCTCACTTGTCCATATCTGTCTTCTCTGCTGGATTGTCAGCCCCATGAAGTAAGAACCTTGAAACCCGTAGGGGATATGTCTGGCAGGTAGTTGGTGGGAGGTGCGCCAATGGTTGTTGAGTGAATGAATGATGGACACAGGGCAATACTGAACCCAAACTCAGGAGTGTGGAATAGGGAGGGCCTCGTGTCAGGTGTGGAGGCAGGCTGGGGCCTCCTGGGAGCCTCCTGGCTCACTCACACCCCATGGGCAGGCCCAGCCGAGTGGATGAGGAGCCCCTGAATCAGCTTCCCTGGGTTTACTGGGGTGACTCTGGCAGGTCCAGCTCCTGGAACCTTTGTCCCCTGCCTGCCGAGACAACCCTGCCCCACCCCCAGGTGTAGCCAGAACCCCCTCTCAGCCCCAAACCCCTCACCCACACACACAGCCACCCTGCCCTCCTCTGCCACGCGGCTCCCTTGGCCCAGCAGTGCTGAGTGTCCATTAGAAGCTTCTGGGCACTTGCTAGGCTTCTCTCCACCGTCTTGGGCAGCTTGAAGGTGGATGAGAGGCCTGGTCAGAGGTCAGAAAGATGAGGGTTGGGCAAGAGGTCAGTGGGACAGGTCAGAGGACAATGGATCCGTCAGGTCTAATGAAGCCCAGACTCAGGAAGGAGGTTACTCTGAACCCAGAAGATAAGGGCTTAGTTAACTGGTTAGTTGGCTAGTTGGTTAGTTAGCTGCTTCTTTCATTTGGCCCTCCATTTGTTGAGCACACACCATGTTTGAGCGGGGACCCCCGGGGACCACTGACCGCGTCAGTCTCAGAGTGGGGAGGCTTGGTTCTCCCCTGGACTCTGGATTAGTCTTCCACCGGCCCCAGCCCATAACACAGTCTGTGAGTGAATGATTTTCACACTTTTTAAAAGGTAGGAAAAAATAAACAGAAAAAACTCCTATTCTGTGACATATGAACATGATGCGAAATGCGTAAATAAAATTTTATTGAAGCACAGCACACCCTTTCACAAACACCCCGTCTGTCGCTGCTCTTGCCCTGCAGTGGCAGCAGAATAGGAGCCGAATGGCCCACAGAGACTAAAAGATTTCCCATCTGACCTTTCACCAAACAGGTTTGCTGCTCACTGCCCAGACTCTCCACCCACCATTCGATGGGCTGTGGGCAGGCCAGCTCTGCGCCCAGCTCTCGGATTCCCTCTCTGTTCCATGCGGTGAAGCTTCTTCCCTCAGGCAGTTGCAGTGAGCACTTGGGGGTTTACAACCTGCCACTGCCCCTCACTTTTCCTTTCCTTTTTCCCTTGAAGGAACTGAGGGCTTACAAATTCCAAGTTGGGCACAGGGCTGGTCTGACACCCAAGACCTGCCCTCAAGGGACACACACCGCGGGGCATGGAGACGGTGTAGCTGGAGGTTCAGAAGAGGGTCAGGGAACCTGGCCTGGAGTGCAGAGAAGGCTCCTGGGTTGGGGGCGGTGATGCCCAGGCTAAGTCTTCACATACAGGTAGAAATTTCCTAGGGGGAAAGGAGCAGGGAAAAGCATTGAGGGTGGAGGGAACAGCTTTAGCAAAGGCACAGAGGCTGAGAAAGGGGCAGGCCGAGACCTGGTGGAGGTGGCACGAAGCCAGGCCATGCAGGGCTTTGGGCCATCAGAGGTCACCACTCATCGCCAGCCCCACCCCATCCCAACCTGGGTTTGGCATCAGGCTGGCAGCGCATGTCAGGATCGGGCAGGGGAGAAGCATCCTCAGGATGGCACTCCTGGGGCCCTGCCCACAGCCAGCAGTGCCACTGGAACAGGAACCACTAGTGGTCAGGGCCAGGGGATTCAGCCCAGCAGGATGGGGGCTGCGGAGCTGCCTGGCCCTGTCCCTGGCCCGGGGCAGCTGCCGGAGTCCAGGGACCAGGCAGGCTGCCACAGGAGGGGAGCTGGCAACAAAGGCCTATTCTTCACGCTTTAAAAAAGCCTTAAAACCTGTCCAACTTTCCTTCATTAGATGCTCCGGGATGTTTCCCCTTCAGAGGCTGCTCAAGATAACCTGGCCGATAAAGGCCTGATTCTAGGAGTCTTAATTATGGCCCCGAGACCTCCGCGTAAACAATCAGCCAGAGCTTGTTCTCTGCCTCCCCTCAGTGCTCAGGGGAGCACAAGCCAGGTGCCAAGCAGGAACCAGGTGACCCCAGGCTCCTGAGTTCTCTACGCTGCCTCCCTGTGGGGCTGTCCCCAGGGAGCTGGGAGGCCAGGCCCTGAGTCTGATGCACGTCCCTGCACGGTGCCCACCTGCTTTGGGTCCCAGAGCCACAGCCTCCTGACCACATGGCCTCAGCCTGCTCACCCGTAAGTGACAGTGACAGTCATCAGACAGTGAAGGAGACCCCTCGCCCATAGCAAGTGCTCAGGAAATGTTGGACAGAACCTATAGTGGAGAGGCACTGTCCTGACCTTGACCCCTGCCCCAACCCTCGGGAGGAAGCCTCTGAATTCTCAGCTCCATCCCCGCTCAGCTGGACAAACAGGGAGGCGGACGTGAGCCCGGCCTCCAGCAGCTCTGCCCACACTCGCCCCCAAGCCCCACCCTAGACCCAGGTGCCCGTGACTTCACACCGCCCCAAGGTGGCAACTTGAGGCCTGCCCTGTGTACCCTTCCTGGCACCCTCCCCCCATGCCCTGTGCAGTACCATGCTGCCTACCCTCACCTTAGGTACTCCCGAGGAGTCACCCAGGGAGGGAAGCCCATCCTGTGCCCCCCCTGAGGGCAAGCTCGGGGACTTGGCAGGATGCATCTCAGCCTCATTTGAGGGAGAGGCTCTGCTCAGTATGAAGGATGCGTTTGGGAGGAGATGGCGCCCCCCTCATGTTCACCCGGAGAGACCGCACACACATACACGTGATCCCCACACACACCTACACACCCACCAAGGCACGCACACACGAGGGCACCCCCCAGGCCAGGCCTCAGCAGCGCAGCTCCTGGTGGGGCCATCTGCACGAGTGTGTGCGTGTGTGTGCCTGTGTGTGTGCGTGCGTGCGTGGGCCGATGTGGTGCTGCCCATGAAGTATCTGTCAACTGCAAGCGTGCCTGGGAGGAAGCAAGAAGAACAGGAGGGCAAGAAGCCCTCTGGTCCCCTGTCTGAGGCAGGAAGGTGACAGCAGTGACTATGCAATGTCCCAGGCCACTGTGGCCTTGAGCAGGGCTCACCAAGGAAGCCCCGAGGAGCTGGGGACGGAGCTTTGTCAGGGTGGGGGCGCTGGCCTCTGTGGGCACTGCTACCCCTGGGGGCACAGACCCCCGCTCCCTCTCTCTGTCCGTGTGCCTTGGTCTGGGGTGACCAGCCTCCCGCTGGGCCTCCAGCTGAGACCAGCCAGCCATTTTGAACCATAATGAGAAGAGGAAGTTCCTGAGGCCCCAAAACAGGAACAGGAAGCTGGGAGGGGGTGTATGGATAGGGAACGGGGAAGGGGGACACGGGCACTCTGCTGATGCACATGGACAGTCCCAGCCCTCCTGGGCCCAGCCCAGCTGCCGTGTCTGGGTATCTCCACCTGATCGCAATGCCATGGGGCTCACCTGCCCGACTGCCCCCACTCCAGAGCCAGGCTCCCTGAGGGGTCCTCAGATGCTGGCCAGTTGTCCACCCGGGCATGTTCAATCGTTCAGGCTCATCTGGTCCTGATCGACAGGATTCTGTGGGTCTGCTCGAAGCTTCCTGTCCAGCCAGGCCCTGTGTCTGGCCACACCACCTCTGCCTGGCCCCGGCACGTGGCCATGTGGGACTCTCCACCGGGCTGGCCCACCACGTCTGTGTGACCACCTGACCACTCCCCTGACCAAGCACGCGACTTGCCATCTCCCTGGCTGTGGATCTGATGACTCCCAGCCCCAGCCTGTTTTCTCGCTGCCTTGCGGGACATGGCAAGTCTCCAGCCACGCCCTCACTTGGTAACAGGACACAGCACTGTCCTGAACCCCCTCAGCAGAGCAGGAGAAGCTGGGGTTCTGCCGCCCAAAAACCCCTGCCTCATTCTACATCCTGGGTGGGAGGGCCTGGGGCCTTCATCTCCCCTCCACTATGTGGGGTGGGAGATGGCATGTCTGAGAACACCGTGCCCCTGACAGAAGCACAGCAGTGCACAGAATCATGTGCCAACCTCCAGACCTGGGGAGTGCGCGGCTCACACAGGGCCTAGGCAGGGGTGGGGGTGTGGAGAGCAGGAGGGTGCGCTCACTCAGGGAGCACACGGCTGCTCCTCCTCCTGGCTTTGGAGGGAGCGCCTGCAGACTCTGGGGCGAGTGGGCGGGAGCCCAGGGGCCCCGAAAGGCAGATGTCACCAATTTCAGTTCTGCCCCGGCCAGCCTGAGGCAGCCTGGGACTTCCCAGAGTGGAAGGACAGGCTGGGGGGCCAGGCCACTTGGAGGCAGGGGGACCCCTTCCTCGTCCCAGCTGGGCACTGTCTGCAAAGGAAGAGATGGAAGTTCTGGGGATCCAGGGTGGGCTGGGTGGAACTCCCTGGGGTCCCCACTCTCTCCCTGATCCTCCAGAGCAGGTCCCTCTGGTACCCCATGCCAGTCAGCTCCAACGCAAAATCCTGGCAACAAAGGAAATTATTGGCCTTCTTGTCCCCACAGATGAAGGTTAGAAAGGGCACATCTGCCCCCAGAGGCATCTAGAAAGACTTCCAGGATGGGAGAGGGGTGGGTGCCACGTGGATGCCTCTCCCCACGCCAAAGGACCAAGCGGAAGCCACATGAGCCCCCTCCAGTTGGCTCCATCATCTCAGCTCCTCGTGCTCATCCCCCAAAGAGGGAATGCGGGGAGCAGGTGGGGTGGGCAGGCAAAGACCCCTGCCTCAGCTTCGGCCCTCCCCTTGCTCGCAGCCCAGCCAGGCGGGTGGTCAGCACCGGAGTGAGCAGGGAAAGGGCCCCCGGGCAGGGAACACTTCTGACTGGACCGTGTTCTTGGGAGATCAGTTGTGAAACTCGCTTCAAACCCCCAAACCACAAAAACGGCCGATTTTCCCAGCCCTGTTCTCACATTTCTCAGATCAGCCTAGGAGTCTTCAGTGTTTCCATCCGAGAGACGCCAGGCCAGCCGCCAGCCCCCGGGTGGCAACGAGGAAATGGGGCGCGAGAGACTAGGGTGCTGCGGAAGCCCCTCCACTCTTCCCCACAGGGCACTGTTCCGGCCAGTGTGTCTGGAAACGTGGGGTCTGGGCTGGGGGCAAGGGCTGGGCCTGGTACGGGAGACCGGAAATCCGGACAGAGGCATCTTGAAGCTGCTAGCGGCCGCCAGGGAAGGAGAATTTGAGAGCACCGTTCTCTTAAGGGTGGGGGACAGTGGAGGGGTCTGGCTGGCGGAGGGTTAGCCGGTGGGTAACCAGGAAGATGCCCTTCGATTTGAAGGAAGGTTCCAGCGGTGTCCCCTGTTGTCTTCCTCCTCCACCAGGGGCACAGCGCACATGGTTCTAGTTCTTTCTCACTGGGGCTGTGACAGCAGAGAAGTAGCCTCTCGTCAGGCAAAGAGTGACATGGGGACCCTCAGAAGTCATCAGAACCCCAAGAAGGCCTTCCTGCTTTTCTCTGCTGGGTGGGGATGATGGCAAAAGCCACCTGAGAGAGAGAAGCTGCCTGTAGTTGCTTTGGAAGACGGTTGCCTTGATGTCTCAAGGCCCCAGTCCCCGCTGCAGGAAGGCAGGCTAATCTCTGCACCCCACCTCGGCTGCCTTCCTGGGGCCAGATGCCCCCGCCCTCACCCTTCCCCCACTCACAGAGGAAGCCAGGGGAGGTCCTACCCCACCCCGTGCCACTGCCACCCTCCTGCTGCCAGCAACCCCCCGCCCGAGGGCCTGCCCTCCACACGGCCTGCCACCCTTCACCCCTGTCTCCCATCACGGCCGCCTGTTTCCAGCTGGAACCTCCTTGAGTCTGGGACAGAAACTCTACCGGATTAACCTCAGCAGTGATTTCTGAAAGCAAAACACTGCTGAGAAAAATACCAAGCTTTAGCTTCGTGCATGCTGCTCCAATCTCTGCCTGAACTGTCACCTCTCTTTAAAACACCACATAAGAGGTTAACTGATGCCATGCTCCCAGTGTTAATCTCTATGCTAGGTCTTACTGGCTGTGGGACTACGTGTAGGATCTGAAAGCTGCCTGATGTAAGAACTAATACCTCCAGTCCACTGGCAGGGCCCAGAGAATCCTGCCTGGGGAGCCTGTGACCTGGGTTCCCTGAAGCCAAGGCCAGGGCAGCAACAGAATCCAGGAGGTCCCCACAGACAGGGGGTCCCACCTGAGGGGCAAGGTTGGGGGTGCCCATGAGCCAGGTGACTGTGGTGCCCACCAGCTGATGAGAAGCATAGGGGGCACTGGGGACAGATATGTGTCTCCGTCTCTCTTGTCTCTCTGTACTTGGGTTTGCAGGCCCATGTCTATGAATTTGCCTGGGTGTTTGTCTATGTGGCAGTTTTTGGGCATTGCCTGTGGGTATGTTTGTGTGATTTTCTGTGTGCGCCTGCAAGCATCCACCTCTCTGTTCCTGCAACCGCTGTCTAATGGGCCCAGTTCTGGGCCAAATCCTGGATAGGGGGTGGGAGACTCGGTTCTGACCTCATCACACTCAGTCTGGTGAGAGGTGGATGGGACACAGGGAATCACCCCCTGAAAAGCGTAGCCCAGTGTGATGATGGAAATCCATGCTGTGCAGACAGGGCATGGGAGAGGGGAGAGGGGAGCAGAGCCCCTGAGCCAGTGCGCTGATGGAAACACTTGATGCTCTGAGAAAATTACCTGAAAGCTGAGTGAGCCGGGACACATGGGGTCAGCCAGATAGGTGAGGGAGGAAAGCTTTCCAGGCAGAGGGAACAGCATGTGCAAAAGCTGGGGCACAGAGGAGGATAAGGAGGCCAGGGTGGCAGAGCAGAGACAGCTGAGAGACAGCAGGGGGAGAGGGCATGGGGTGGGCCAGAACTGGACATAAAACCTTGGAGGCCACAATGACAATACTGGGCTGGTCCTGAGCCCTGCAGGAGAGTTTGGTTAGAAGGGCTACACTGTCTACTAGGAGGAGAACAGGCTGCACCGGGCCTGGGGCAGGGCTGAAAAGTCGTCCAGTGAAGAAAATGGAAGGATAAGGGCAAAGCCTGGCAATGGGGGAAGTGTGCAATGGTGGCTTCTTGTGTATGTGTGTGCACGTATGCACGTGTGCCTGTGTGGGTGTGCACACACCCGCCAGGTGCCAGGGCCTCACACTCAGACCTCCCCCTCTCCCCTGCCAACCTTGCACCCGTGTCCCCCCGCCACCTCGCCGCGGACATGACAGTGACGGTAAGAAGGGCTGGGTGTTGCAACTGCGTTTCCTCTCGAACCCGGGGCCACCAGAGATTAGCTGAGAGCCCCGTGTGCGCCAGGCGATAACACCCCCACTCCCCCCGCTTCCTAATCTCTGATTCATTTCCAACTGATAACAGGACGAGAGCCCATGGGCGACTAAGAAATGCCCCAGCAGGTCCTGCCAAGACTGCGGCCGGGCTGCCTACAGGGGCTCTTGGACGGCAAGAGCCTCAGAAAGATGAGGGTCGGGGGTGAGCTTGGAGGGTGAGAGAGACAGGGAGAGAAGCAGGGAGACAGGGAGATGGACACAGACACAGCAGACGCAGAGGAGCCGGGGTCGGGGTGGGTGATAGGAAAGAGATAAGGAGAGGAGAAACACGGCGAGCCAGACAGACAGACTGACAGATGTATAAATATAGAAAGAGAGGGGTTGGGAGTCCCAGGGGCTGGATGGACTTACGAAAGAGAGAGAAAAACAGACGAGACAGAGACAGACAAAGAGAGAAGAGGTGATCCAAGGCCAGGAGAGATGGGGGCGGTGGGCCGCCCTGGCCATCCCCAGGCCCTGCGCATGCGGCCAGACAACAGTGTGCCAGAGGTGGGGGCTGGCCTTGCTGACTCGATCTCTGCCAGACACAGGCCCCAGCTGGGAGAGAGCCCCCACACACATACCACACACCCACCCTCACTGGCCTCAAAGCCTCTGGAGGAGCACAGGGCTGTGGGCTACACGGCTGTGGGGCTGATGGAGCCATGCTCCCCGGCCGCAGGGCTCACCAGAATGGGGGCTCAACCAGGGCAGAAGGGACAGAGGAGCCCCCCGGGGTTTATTTGTATCCTGCTAAGGTCTGGTGTGGGCTTCCCCAGTGGCTCAGAGGCAAAGAATCCGCCTACAGAGCAGGAGACTCGGGAGATGTGGGTTTGATCCCTGGGTCGGGACGATCCCCTAGAGAAGGGAATGGCAACCCACTCCAGTACTCTATCCTGGAGAATCCCATGGACAGAGGAGCCTGGCGGCTACAGTCCATGGGGTCAGAAAGAGTCAAGACACGACTGAAGCGACTGGACCCACAAGGTCTGGTAGGGCTGGAATAAAGCTGGACAGTCAAGGTGGGGTGGGAGGGACTCAGCTTAGAGGCAGGGGGAGCAGAGGGCCAGGCCACCTCTGTGCTGGGACCAGAGGGAAGCCAGTCTGCCCTCAGCTCCCCTCCCAGGTCCAGCTGTCATCTGGGGTCAGAGCCTGAACTCATGCCCTGTAGTGCTCAGAGGAGTGGGGTGGGCTCCAGGAGCTCTGGGGACCTGGCCCCCTCCCTCACTCCTAGGCTGCCACTCCAGGCCCCTCCCTAACAAGAGACAGAAAAACGCAGACAGACAAGCAGCCTTCTTGAGCAGCACCAGGAGCTGGGCAGGCTGCATAGGCTCCTGGGCTCTGGTCTTCGGGGAGAAAGGGGGTTCCACGGAGAAGCCCAGCCAGGGGCTGAGGACTTCTCAAAGGGGAAGGGACAGCAGGCCTCTGGGTAAAGGAACTGCGTGAACAGGTGCAGGATGGGCAGCGTCTGGAGATAACAAGGGGCAAGGTACAATTCTCCAAACCTGGTGGACCTCATTCAGAGGGCAGAGCTGAGGTCCGGAAGATGCCCGAACGGAGAACCCAAGTCCCCCGTGGGCATTTTAGAAGTCCCTTCATCCCAAAGCCCCCGGCCCAGACCCACAAAAGATAGCACAAGCTGCTTAGCCAGGGTCGCCTGGCCCAGGCCTGCTCAGGGACGCTCACCTCGCCCCCTCCTGGGGCAGGCCAGCCTCCCCTCTGATTTGCCATGCCTGTCCCGATGCCCTGACTGCCGCGACCACAGGAAACGCTGCCCCAGCTCAGCACTTCCCTTTTCTGAAATCTGCCCCCAGCAGCCTGGTGGCCAGGGAAGGCAGACTTCCCGCTGCCCCCACCCTGGTCTCTTCCCACCGGTCACAAGTGGTTTGTTCCTGAGCTTCCCTGAGCAGAGGTGACCTTCTTGCCTCAACCACAGATCAGTTATTTATCAGAACAGGAAAGATGGCACCAGAGATATGTCCTCATCCCCCCCAGGAGGGCCTGGCCTGCTCCAACGACCGCACGCCTGCTCCCCACATCACAGAGAAGCGTGTGGCCGGCTCGTGCGGGCTGCACAGGGGAGGGAGCTGAGTCGAAGGCCTCATGGGCAGGCAGGGCAGGCCTGGATGAGGCTCTGAGGGCAAGCTGGGAACATTCTGGGCATCAGGGTCCCCTGAATTTGATGAGACCCACTCTTCTCCCAGATGCAGTCCCAGTCTTAGGACTCCTCTGTCCCCCTGACTCCTGGGGTCAGAATCTCAGGCCACTTCTCCATCCCTCACTTCCATCACAGACCTAGGTCTTGGTGCCTATGGATTCAGAGGCCAGTTGTGAGAAAAGGAAGAAGAAGTTATCAAGGTTCTTTACCAGTGGCAATGTAGACAGTTTAGCCTGAAGAATTAACCTTATATTGTTGAGGGCTGTCTTATGCATGGTAGAATGTTTAACAGCATCCCCAGCCATTATCTACCAAATGCCCACCAGCACCACCAGTCACAACATTCAAAACTGTCTCCAGATATTGCCAGCCAGTCTCTAGGGGGACAAAAATGTCCCAGGTTGATAACCAGTGATCTAGTTATATCAAAAGGCCCTGGTTTCATGGCTAGAAGTTCTTGGTCTCATTTGGCCTCTTTTGCAGTTTTTTGCCAGGGCTTCCCTGGTGGCTCAGATGGTAAAGCGTCTGCCTGCAATGTGGGAGACCCGGGTTCGATTCCTGGGTCAGGAAGATCCCTTGGAGAAGGAAATGGCAATCCACTCCAGCACTCTTGCCTGGAAAATCCCATGGATGGAGGAGCCTGACAGGTGATAGGCTACAGTCCATGGGGTTGCAAAGAGTCGGACATGACTGAGCGACTTCACTTACTTACAGCTTTTTGCTAGAAGGTCACAGATTCAAAGGGTTTCCCTGGTAGGTCGGCTGGTAAAGATTCCACATGCAATGCAAGAGACCCCAGTTCAATTCCTGGGTCAGGAAGATCCCCTGGAAAAGGGATAAGCTGCCGACTCCAGTATTCTTGGGTTTCCCTGGTGGCTCAGACAGTAAAGAATCTACCTGCAATGCAGGAGGCCTAGGTTTGATCTCTGGGTTGGGAATATCCCCTGGAGGAGGACATGGCAACCCACTCTAGTATTCTTGCCTGGAGAATCCCCATGGACAGAGGGGCCTGGCGGGCTATAGTCCATGGGGTCACAGAGTCGGACACAACTGAACTACTAAATACGGCATGACACAGACTCGAAAGACTGCAACTGATCAGAGTCTGGGGTTCCTGGGAATTGGAGGATGAGTTTGAAGCATCTGTGCTTTCAGGCTCCATCTGGGATTCTGAGCATCACTGTGTCACAATCTGGAGCCAAAAAGAGGAGTCATGGAACTGAGAAAGGGAAGCTAAAGCTGGGAGGTTTCATTCAAAGGAAGATCCAGGAGATATACCGAGGGGAGTCATGACTCATGAGTTGAGTCACCTAGAAGCCCTCAGGTTCATGGACCACAAAAGCCGGGGAAAGCTACAGGATCCATTAGAACACAGGGGCAGGATATTTGTCCTGGACTCCCTGAGGTGGTAAGCTGGAACTGACGTCCTCACGTAAAGCCCAGGCCTGAGAGGGCTGCCCTGAGCAAAGTAGATTGTAAAGCTGACCCCAAAATGAAACTTTTCATCCTCCTTAGAATAGTGGGTAGGAAAAAGAAGTCAACTGTAAGAAAAGAAAACCCTTGTCAGAGACACAAATAGGTATGGGATTCAAATTTACACAATCCAGCCTCAAGTCTAGAAATTAATATAAAAACTGATAAAGAACTATAAAAGTTACTTCCAATCACTTTGTATGAACACTTCCACCCAGGGCAATTTCTACAGAAAAACAATCCCTGGTGAAGATGAGCTCACAATAAAAAGAAATTATGAAGAATCTGAGAAAGCAAGTCACTGCCTCAGCTGGAGATCATAGACGTATTAATAGGCATTAGAACAATTTTTTTTAACTACATAATAGAAATTTTGAATTATTAAGGAGATAGAAGCAGAAGTGGAAGACATAATAAAAATATTACTTTAAAATAAAGAACAGATAGATTTCAAAGGATATCAAATAATCATCACAGTATAAAATAGAAGTTCAGTGGATGGATTATATAGAAAATTAGCTATGGTGGAAGAGGGAACTGGAAAACACATCTGAAGAAATTTCATGAAATGCAGCACAGAGATATAAAAACAAGGAAAAATAAGATACAAAATCTCTTAAAGGATAAAATGAAATGGTCCAGGAAGGTCCAACATGCATGTTACAGGAATTCCAGAAGGTGAAAGCAGGAAAAACTCAAGACCTAATGGTTGAGAGATGTCCAGAATTAAAGAATAAGTCCTCACACTGAAGATGACATTGAGTCCTAAGAAGCATAAATAAAAAGAAATTCACATAATAGGAAAACCGCAGAACTTAAAAAAAAAATCTTAAAAGTACCAGAAAGAAATGAGGAATTACACAAAAGAATGACAGTGAGACTGACAACAGACTCCTCAGCAGCGACGGATGCCAGAGGACTAGAGGATCAAAGGTCCCAGGTGCTTAGGGAGATGACTTTGCATCAGGAATCCTGTGCTCCACTAATGGAACGTCATGCATTAGTCGCTCAGCCATGTCTGATCTGTGCGACCCCATGGACTGTAGCCCACCAGGCTCCTCTGTCCATGAAAGTATTCTCCAGGCAAGAATACTGGAGTGGGTTGCCATTTCCTTCTCCAGGGGATCTTCCCCACCGAGGGACTGACCCCAGGTGTCCTGCATTGCAGGCAGATTCTTTACTGCCTGAGCCACTAAGCTGTGTCCATACTCCACTAAACTGAAGTGAAATGAAGAATTGGGGTGCAAGTAGTGGGCTCGATCTGTGGTGAGAAGATAGCGTTCATGATCAGGAGTAGAATGGAGGGCCTTCAAAGCAATCGTGGTGGAGGGCAGAGCGGACAGATGGGCCAGTCTGGCCTCTTGGAGAATGGCTTACTTTTGATGAACACATGAGACAGGAGAGTGGTGAAAGGCAAGGGCAGAAACTATTCCAGAAAAGAACCCGATAAAGCGGCAAGAGAAGTCCAGCAAGACAGCTCTGTATGTGGTTTCGACGAGCCGTAGGGGTGAGGTCGAGAGCCACCAAGGACCCCTTTAGCCGTGGAGACACACTGGCTTCAGAGTGCAGCCACACCTTCCCTACATCTCCACCTGGCCTGCTCTTTGTGCTCCACTCCACTGCTACCTCTTTTTCCCTGACCCCTCACCAGATGCAAATTCTCCACTCCGTGAACCTCCTAGGAAATCTCTTGCGAGCTGTGTCGGTTCAGTCGTGTGCAATTCTTTGTAACCCTATGGACTGTAGCCCGCCAGGCTCCTCTATCCATGGGGTTCTCCAGGCAAAAATACTGGTGTGGGTTGCCATGTTCTCTTCCAGAGGATCTTCCCAATGCAGAGATCCAACCTGCATCTCTTATGTCTCCTGCATTGGCAGGTGGGTTCCTTACCACTAGCGCCATGTGGGAAGCTCATGAACTATTTTAGATGATTTTTAAAATATTTATTTATGGCTGTGCTATAAATAAATATTTTTTTTTTAACTGCAAGGAGATCCAACCAGTCAATCCTAAAGGAAATAAGCCCTGAATATTCATTGGAGGGACGATGCTGAAGCTGAAACTCCAATACTTTGACCACCAGATGCGAAGAACTGACTCATTGGAAAAGACCCTGATGCTGGGTCTGAAGGGAGAAGGAGAAGGGGATGACAGAGGATGAGATGGTTGGATGGCATCACCGACTCGATGGACATGAGTTTGAATAAGCTCCGGGAGTTGGTGATGAACAGAGAAGCCTGGCGTACTGCAGTTCACGGGGTCACAGAGTGACATGACTGAGCGACTGAGCTGAACTGAACTGATGGCTGTGCTGAGTCTTTGATGATGTGCGGGCTTTTCTCTAGTTGCAGGGAATGAGGACTACACTCTAGTTGTGATGTGCGGGCTTCTCATTGTGGTGGCTTCTCTTGTTGTGAAACATGGGCTCTAGGGCACATGGGCTTCAGTAGGTGCGGTTCCTGGGCTCTAAAGCACAGGCTCAATAGTTGCAGCGCACAGGCTTAGTTGCTCTAAGGCATGTGGGATCTTCCTGGACAAGCATGTGGGATCTCCCTGGATCTTTCTAGACATAGAACCTATGTCTTCTGCCTTTGCAGGCTGCTGCTTTACCACTGAGCCATCAGGGAAGCCCTATCTTAGATGATTTTTATCTGGACTTCTGTGTTCTTTCCCTATGAAACACCCACCCCAGGATCAGTATAGACTCACCTGTGCTTCGCACGCAAGTCTTCCATGATTCCCTTTCCCAGGAAGTGTGCCCTGCACACTCATCAGAAGTGGTACACAGGCTCAGCCACACCACACCTGCCCTTAGACAGAGCAAGGCTTCAATAGAGCTAGAGGACTCGAATGCCTACAACTACCCCCAGGCCTAGTACACCCTTCCCTTTTAGCGTCATTTTGTTGGCTCCTTCTTGTCATATAAGTGTCAGCTCAAGTGTCACCTCCCAGAGAGGAGATCACCTCTGACCCCCTCAGCTAAAACCCCACGGCCACTCTCATCACCCTCATCACTCCGATGGGTGTCCTTCATGGCCTTTATCAAAAGCTGAAATTACATCATTTTCTATTTGTTTACTGGTTGATCATTGCCTCTTCACAGAATGTCAGCTCCCCAAAGGCAGGGTTGAACACACCTTGCTACCACTGAGCTCCTGGTGCAACACAGAGCACACGGCAGGATCTCAACAGATGCTGAGCAGGAGTGACTTTAAAACCCAGAGGACACCGGAGGTGGACAATGCCAGCCCTGGACTCCAAGCCTCAGGCCACACTGATGACTCCCTACCCAACAGGGCTCACTCGGCCTCACCCTCCCAGCTGCGCCCTGGCCCTGGCCTTGGAGGCTGGACCCCACGATGGAGCCCTGGACCTAAACCCTCCCAAGTTCACATTCTGGCACTGCCAGTAGTCAGCTGTGGGACACTGAACACGTGTCTAGGCCTTGGCTTCCTCACCTGTAACATGAGTCTGCCCAGCAGGGATCCTGGGAAGATGAACTGGAGTAAGAGACTTCAACATGGTTAGATTCCTAATGGGTGCCCCGGCAGAGTGGGCCTTTGAGCCTCGAGGGAGTCCAGCTGAATGGCTGGCAGCATTTCCCAGAGGCTGGGCGCAGGGTTCCCAGCAGCTGACTGGGCGGCTGACTAAGGCCCTTCCTTCCCGGGAGCAGCCGCCCCCACATCCAGGAAGAATGGCAGGCGGGCACCAGCCGGCACTGGAGACCACTTCCTATTTTCATCCTATCCTATGAACATGCCTCCTGCCAGAGCGGGCCAGACTGCCATCCTCCACAAGGGCCAGAGCCTGGCGCTGGGCAACAGTGGCCTGCTGTAGACCCGGATGAGGGCTGGGGTCCAATCAGACCCAGTCAGGGGGGCTTCTTGAGAGGAGCCCCTCACCCTCAGCGCTCCCCAGGGCTGCCTTCCCCCCCAGACCAGCAGGAGGCTGCTGGCAGTGAAAGCTAGGGCACTGACTGGAGCAGACAGTGATCACACTCAGGGGTCAGCGACTGGCCCTCTGTGCCCGAAGAACCACTGTGTGAGCCGGGACTCAGCCCTGGCTACACCTGTTGCTATCCTGTCACTGCTTTCTGGGCCCCAGCCCAGGAAGGGGTGGCAGCCTGGACAGTTTAGAATCCCACTGCCCACCACAACTGACCTCTGGAAAGAGCCCCACAGGACTAGGGAAAAATTCCCTCCTCCCGGGAGCCACGCCACCAGGGCCCCACTGGCCTTCACCACCCCACCCCCTCCAATCATCCACAAATGGCCCAGGAGAGCCTTGGGCACTTTCCAGCAGAAAATCAGGCTCCAGCGCTGGAATGTCAGGCAGACTCAGTGGGTCAGAGGTGTCAGAGGCCCTGCTCTTCACGATGGGACCTCTGCTCTGACCAGCTCAGGCTTGGGGACCACGACTGGCCTGGCTTCAGGTCTGGGAAAGTTCTCAGGCCCTGGAGTGGTTGGGGGGTCTTGGCCCAGGCCAGGAGTGACACCAGAAGTCACGCCACTCGTTCAGGGCATAAGACACAGGGACCCCTCCTTTTGAGTTCCAGGCCAGGAGGGTAGCAGGGTGGGGGTCCAGCTGGCCTTGAGTTGAGCGTGAAGGGGGGTGGGTGGAGTCAGAGACCAGGGCCTCTTTTGTGCCCACATACACCCTGGGTGGCAGAAGCAGTTCCGAGGAGGGGGCAGACCCTGACCTGAGAGTGCAGGAGGTGTGGGGGGGGAG